>DWNA01000953.1:0-17502 GCA_018249835.1 Heliconius besckei | reverse complement strand
ATATATATAGATATTTATTATTTATATAGGTATTTTCGTCTCCGTAAAACTATAAAACATGTTACTGGCTACACTTTAGCCAAAATTATCTTCATAAATTATTAACTCATATTATTGAAAAATAATAAACTATATCAACTGTACTATAAAATAAATAGTACATGCAATTAGTAGCGCATTTGGGCGTATAAGGAAACTATATAAATATGGATGGGCAAGTCCCTTATTCCTGGTTCATAATATTTAATCCTTTTATAAAATTATTAATTATATGAAAAAAGAAAACATTATTTCCCAACCTTCTCTTTCTCTTCTTTTATATTCCTTTAATCTCATGATTGTGCCCAATAAAAAAAAACTACAACAACATCCGCAACGACCACTCACCAACAATCGAAAATCCAATTAAAATCCGAATAAAACGTTAAAGTCGAGCACGTCTAATACCAAAAGGAATCGAAGTACCTACCTACTACTACCTACCTACCTACTACTACCTACCTACCCACCTACTTCCAATAAACATTGCTATTCAAAAACCATTCCACAAAGCGATAGGCGCTGTATCTCCAAGTAAGTCCCCACGGTCTGGCGGGTTTCCATCAACGGTGATTGATAAGCCGCGTCCCGCGAGATTGTCGTGACGTGCCACAGTAATGGGGATAAGCCTAAAGGAAATTGTTACTATGTTTGGGTGTTATTACTACTCATACATACATATACTTAAGGAATGGAGGTATGAGGTCTTTGATGTATGTTTTCTAATCATATTTGGATATATATGAATACATGCGTGATTGAATTAAATAAGTTGATTTCTCAAGATTGTGGATGGAGTTATTAATAGGAGGTTCGATTTTATAGTATATATGACTCGATAGTCTAGTATAGAAAGAAATAAATATTTTTGACCTAAAAAGTATTTTATAAATTAAGCCAAATATTATTTGGTATTTTAAAAAGTAACAAATTTATTATAGGTGCCAACCTTCCATATAAGTATAATATAAAATAACGATCGCCTGCATATCTCCTGTAAGGCTAACCTTCTTAGGTTATTGATGACTAAAACATCCCCCTCTCGCCACACGGACCCGAAATACGAAGTGGGGTCAAACGGTAACATTTAGACGTAGCTCCAAGTCCAAGATTAAAATGCCATTCCAAATATAACTCTAAAGAAACGCAACACGGTTGACTTTAAAATTTACGCAAATGTCTTAAAAGCCTCGAGTTTGCGAGAGAGGGTTATCCCCCCAGGTGGTTGAATCGCTTTACCACGTTAGCCTGTGACGGTCGCCTGTAATTTTAAGGCCTAATGCGGCTATTTCTATTTCAAGTTACCCCGGGGACTTCAAATGTGCCTGTCGGGAGAGATAACGCGTATACAGGTTTGAATAAAAGTATACCTATACTTACGCATGGACGTTATATGGTTATTGTTGGAGATAGCGTTCATGTTTGTGAACTGCGTGCGTGTTACGGTCGAAGTTGCGAGATAAAAAATATTATTTTATACTTAACATTTTTTTAGTGTTATATCTCTCTGTATATTTTTATATACAGTAAGCTTTGAAACTATAATTTATAAGTAGTAAGATAATGTCTTTATTTTACTATAAAAGGTAAGAAGAATTATAAAGAAGAATACAAAGAGCACATTCGGCAACAAGGCACTTTAAAGTTTATAGAGCCGTATAACGTTTGCGGTTTCGTAGTTCTAAACAGAGATATAGAGATACTGACGTACAGAGATACAGAGATAGAGATATAGCGGAAATAGGAACAGGCGCGGAATATAAATCGCTGCAGTAAAAGTTCGCAATTCGTGGCCTAATTAATTGTGTTCGGATTACCGCGCAGATTGCACGGAGTTTCTGAGACGTGTAACTTTTGTTTGTTCTTATGTTATTAGAGGGTTTGGTTTCTGTTGATGTTTATTTGTATGTAATTTCGTATTATTTAGAAGATTTTGATAGTAGATCTATATATTCTTCATTTTTGTGATAAGTATATAATTTAAGATAAGATGTTTTTTTTAATAGACAAATTGGGTAATTAAATATTTAAAAAAAATGGATTTATTTTAGGGACGTCTTGGAGCATGGACAGAAGAGTATGATTGTAAGCAATGCTTGTGGGTTCGATTACTACTCGGTGGAATGAGTTATTGTTTATTGAAATTTGCATTTCTTGACTCTGATACCAAGGCAAAAGCGTGGCGTTAAATCCCGCCACTAAACACGCAATGCTTCGAAAATTGGTCGGTAAGTGGGGAACGGAGTGTCTTAATACTAGATTCCCTCTACGCGGGATGCAGCGTGAATCCGAAAAAAAATACCTATCAATATATTCACATATCATTGATTAGAAATCATTTTCCCATACGATTTAATACGAACACTGGTGCGCACCTGAACACGGCAACAAAAACCAAAAATTAAACAACGTCCTTTGTTGGCGAAAACGCTAAATTGAGGAAATTTCCATCCATTCTACAGCCAGGCGTCATCCGCGCCTAAGCCCCGCTTCAATTTCAATAGCTCCCCACACACTCCCTACACCCTTTAGGACGCCCCCACTACCATCGTCCCGCTCGAACCCGCGCTTTCCTGCCTGCCAGACAGGGACGCGACTACCTACAGGGCCGGTCCGAAAGTTAGACATATATTATTGTATTATACAGACGTAGGTGGCGCGGGGGTGAAGATTGATGCGGCGGGGGGAGGGGGACGGGTAGTTTCGGGAACCCTATGTCGACATAACGAAATTTACGTCACGCGTGTGTGCGTGCGACCTCATATTTCACGTGGAGGAAATTAGGTGGAGGAATTAATTTTCAAGTTTTCAATAAAGTAAAGGAGAAAAATGAGGATGTGGGCCTTGAGAAGGTGGGTTGGTATCAGTGACGGCAAATTAAATATGTGTAGGGTTTCACTGTTTTCCTGGAAATTAGTTTTGTTTGTGTGTTCGTAGGTACATCCTATTATTAATTTGTTCACCGATTTACGTATATTTATTTGTTTTTCGTTTAAAATTAAAATGGCAAACTTTTTGTTCATTATATTCACTTTCAGTGTGGAGAAATATTTTCGTTTACTCCTCATACAAAAAAACTTTCAATAATAGGGTATTTACTTTTAATTTTGGAATAAAGTTTGTATTTCAATTAAGTAGATAAATAAAGCACAAAGTTGTTTTGGTAGTATTGTTTTCGTACAGTATTATTTTTTAGTTTTATACAAAAGTCCCATATTATGCTTGTAGAAAAATAAAAGTGAGTTCATATTTTTTTATGAATTTCAAATTGTACAATTTTTTAATCCTAAATACCCATATATAAAAATCTTATTTCTTAAAAGTATTTACTAGGTATACAATAATTACTTCATTCAGTGATAAATAATGCAAACATACAAAAACACTGTTGTGCTACAACGTTTGAATAATGAAAAGAGGAGAACGGAAACAACCTTTGTTTATATTACAATACTTATTTCGATAATAATTTGTGCTTGTTAGATAGTATTACCTATAATATCATTAAAAAATGACTGTGACATACGGACGGACAGACAAACATGGCGAATCTATAAGAATTCCAATTTTTACCATTCATCTGCCCCTAACAGTTAAAACTGACTACTCACATTTTCGGAATCACTGGACGGATTGAACTTTTTTTTTTATTGGCTATAAAGCTATGAGCCCTAGGAAGGTCAAACCTCATGTAGGTAGGGGGGATTAAAATTTAAAGTATCATCAGTAGGGTTTTAGTGAGCAAGATCGGATTCACCTAGTCCATGAAAATTGGGTAGAAAAATAATGAAGACCAGTGACTCCGCTTACAGTGAACAAGCGAGCATCTGTAAACGCGGTGACTATGGGTTCGATTCCCACTCGGAGAAATTATTTATCTAATACATATTTTCATTTTATAGGTCCGATAACGAGGCAAAAGCGCGGCGTAGTTCCGCCATTCAACAAGCAATACCTCTAAAATTCAGTGGAAAATGGGGAATGGAATTTCTTTACACTAGGTGCCCAGGTTAGGTCTGTCTGCTCTGCTGGTAAGTGTGGGATACAACGTATAGCAAAAAAAAACAGTGGAGAACGAAGCGTCTTAACACTAAGTTTCCTTTGTTTTCTCTATTATGTGAGCGTAAAGCTACTTTTTTTCTTAGTAAAAAATATTTCTCGGATACCAAATGTACACGATGTACGAATTATAATAATATTTTTTCTTTATAATTAAGCAATAATTAGCATAGCCTATCAAAATTATCACTGGAACTAAAATATGATTTAGGTGTTTTTACTTGTATGTGTAAATCGTATTCTAAATATAACTATTAAGATGCGCGTGCGCCACTGGACTACTAATATTTTTCCAACTTCACGTTCCTGCATATGTCACAGTGAAGAGAAAAACACTTCGTTCTTAAGTTTCCGCCCAAATACAAACATGGGCATAGGAACAGGTGCTTGTAATCCGTGATGTGTATAACTCAATAATAATTAAAAAAATAAGAAACTATTTACAAACAGATAACAGATAAGAAGAGAAACAGATAAATAAAAAAAAAAACATAAACAGCTATAATATTTCTATATAAATATAAACACAAGTTCACTACACTACAAAATCAATCGCACAAAAACACTAAAACACCCAACTATCTCACTACAAAAACAAAATAGAACAACGTAAAAGCACGACGCTGCAAACTTTTCACTATATTACCATATTTACAACTTATAAAGAGCTGAATGAAGATCGCGGCAAGACAAGGAGGAATTTAAAAATAAAAAAAAATACTATTCAAAGTTCAAAGTCAGGAAACTCCATTGTACTAATTACGCGGCAGACGGCGCGCTTTCACTCTCGCCCGCCCAACGCCCGCCACGTTTTAATTATTTTTTTTAGCGTCTCGGCGTCTGGCTTGGAAAAATTGTGTTGAGGTTATGCGTGATGTGGTTTTTTTTTTATTTATTGAATATTTTTTTAATTAAAAAACTGTTGTTGTTGATTTATTGTTTGGTGTGCTTGATTTATAATGTTATATATTTCAAGTAAGTTTAAGTTTTCAGTCATGATCGTTTTTTGCTTTAGCTAAATAACTGTATTATTTATGTTGCCATGTCATAAAATTAAAAAAATAAAATTGTTTTTTTTTTTGTAACAAATTATATCAAATTTAATTTAATTTATATTCCCACATATTATTATTACCTTACACAATAAAATATTACATAATTTTCAATAAAACGTCGTATCCATACAAAATTAGTAAGGCAGTTAGCGAAGTTCGCGCCCCGCTCAATCTTTGACACTTTCTTCGTGCATTTTTTTAGTCTCGCCTTATTAATGAAAAGTAGGTTACCAACTTATTTCGCTTTAAGAATGAAAGTTACGGCCACGTTGCCGTAGGTCGACGAACTCTCAGCTGTCTTTTGTTTTTGTTCTGTTTCCTCAAGCCCTCGACATTTTTTTACTACTATCAATTACAATTTAATTAATTGCTATACTTATCTTTAATATGTTTTAATTTATAAGTGACTGAAGAGGCCGCCTCTAAGCCTAATTCACTTATATACATTGTTAAAACATTATAAAATCAAATATTTAATTATATTTAATCTTGTTACTTATAAAAATATCTATGACATTTATTATTAATAATCAAATATAACGACATCCACATATAAAAATGCACAAAGCTCTCCCACAGCATCATTAATTATCTATTAAAAAATAATCCTTTTATATGTCAAAACCCATTGAACGACACGAGAGGACACAGGATTACCTGAGCTAAGACTCGTAAAAAATAAACCAAACAAACATGGGAAGTACAAAAGGTAACCCCAAGCTTTTTTTTTTTGCTTATAAAAAAGTTCACCTGTAGGTATACGTAAATTGTTTTTTTTTTATTTTTAATACTTTGCATATTTTAATAGATAAGTTAGTAATTATGATTTGTTTATATTATTTTTATTGTAAATATTTAAAAAAATATTAATATTATAACTATTTGCACGAATGAAATTTATAACTCACACATTGAATAGAACGCGTTATATCTTTTTTGAGTTTATTTAAAATATTTTCATACTGTAACTTTACAATGATAAAATATATCTATTTACGTCTTGAAAAGTCCATATTTGTACCTTATATTACTAAATATGACCAATTTATTTTAATTTTCAATTTACATTTTGAGGCCAGTCATGACGTACGATTGTAAACACCACAGATTGTGGGTTTGATTCCCACTCGAGGAAATAAAATATGATATTTTCATTTTCCTCGCACTTGTAAAGAGGCAAAGCGCGTTGTTCAGTTCCGCCATTCAACCGCGCAATCCCTCTAGAGTTCGGCGGAAAGTGTGGATCGGAGTATCTTAAAAGGAACGGAATATGTTAACACTACGAGTAAGTTCTAGATTTCCTCTCCTGCTTTGTGCGGAATACAGTATCAAGGTAAAAAATATCAAAATTGTTAACGGAATTATTGTTTTTGGGGGTCGATTTAAGACCTAGTGATTTCGATATGAAGCTGAACAATATGTTAATATTATCAATACTTGCAAGTTCACAATAACACATTCAGTAAAATACGTCATAACTTAAACTCATCTAAATTAAAAAAAATATTCTCATATTCTACTCTACTCTACAATAAAAATATACCTTTTATATTACAGTAATAGAAAATTATAATATTTTATTTGCGCCACTTGCAATTTTTCCGTTAACACTCAAATGTCAGGCCCCGTCTAAACGACCAACGGAAGTACTTTGTGCCTCTTCACACACGCCTCGGGCAATACGTCGATTAAATCCTCCTGAGAATGCTTGCATAATAATCATCTTCTAAAAGTCTAATGCAATCTCGGATTACCCTTGCCCTTATAAAAAACCATTTTGGCCACCCTTTCTCTACCTGGGGGTGACATTTTTTATTCACACTTCCGACAGAGTTCCATATGCAAAAAGAACTGTTATTTCTTTGATATCGCATCGGAAATAATAATTATATGCATAATAGACCGGATTAAAGGGTACTAGGTCTCTGTGAGTGACGTTTTTTTTCTGTTCCTGTCACCTTTCTTTTGCATTATAAAATTTTTGAATACTTATTTCTATATAGTAGCTTTTTTTAATACTATACATTACAAGGCAAGCTGGATCCAAATCCGGATGTGAATGAGGTTTTTTTTTCTATCGATCAATTAACTTAATTTTTCGAAAATAATAGTAGCAATTTGTTACTTCCACAATATACAAAATTTCACTTTTATCCATATACATCTCTTAACGGTTACCCTCGATCTCTGTAGGTGCAAGTCTGGCACGTTATAAATTTCAAACAATAAAATACTTGAGTAAGCAGAACGCGAAGTAGGTGCGGTACAATAAAACCCGGCCGCTATCTCGGCATGCGACCTCTTGACTTCAATCAAATAATTACTGCCCCACGGTCGAATACACCCCCCATACTAAAAATATTCAAAATGGTTGAAATTGCGATTGAAATACAGATAAAATGTCTAAAGAATGCCATTGAAACATTATGTAAATATATTTTCTATATATTATATATATTTACAATTATTATAAGAATAAATTTAAAAGATTTTTAAACAACACTATTATATTTATATCTTTTATGTCTTATTATTTATTATTCCAAAGAGTAAACAATAAAACATTAAAAAATGCTAATAATAATAATATCCTATACTGTTACAACGAACTCACTGCAAGAACCCTTGACATACCGCATAACCCGAATAACAATAGGATGCAGATTCGGAATCTGTTAAGATAAATAATACATTTTGATTTATAATGGAAGTAAAAAAATACACTTCATTTATCGAGAATGCATAAATAGACCCTATTATTGGATATCGGGAAGTGCAAAATATGGGTGTAACTTTTTTTTTGTAACGGCTGAATACGTGTCAGTGGACGGGTTAACTTACGGGGGTAGGTTTTTTCTATGAATCAGACACAAGGTACATTCAAAACAGTTCAAAAATATTTAACGGATGTATTCAATAGTGATTTGATTTATTCCAGTGACATGCAGATGTGAGAGTCCTCGTTAGATTTATGCTGACTGCTGTTTTCTCATTGATCTCGCGTTACGGATGATTGGTCATGTCGATCGGCAGTTAGTGCCTATTATTTTATTTGTGAGGGAGCTAATATAAAAAAACATTTTTAATAAATATATTCTTAGAAATCAGAAGTTAAATATATTAAAAAAACATTACTAGGTAAGGTAATGTACAAGGTACAAAACACCTGTTAAGATATTAGAAGTGATTGGTAATTACAACTAAATGTTACCCACGGTATTTAAATAAGGTGGAGCGTGGAGCAGTGTCTGGGGCTTGCGACCACAGATGTAGGCTTAACCCCCTTTCCGATATATCAACACTCGCCTTACTGCAGCCCAGTGTAATTACAAATAGGTGTTAACCACATGTCTAATTAAAATAACAATTAATTAATCAAATAAATAATTATCTAAATAATCGAATCCGCAAACAATATAGATATACTATTTGTATTTTAGAACATTACGTCCAAAATGCACGCTAGGGTAGCTTGCATACGAATGAAGCTTAGAGGCGCTATCTAAATCCCGTGTTGATAAAGTAATCTGCATAATAAAAAGATGCTGCCGGAAATACAAATGCAGTGATAATAGGACAATAGAGGACGCCGAGGTAGGGTGGCCATTGTCTGAACCTACGACTCCAAATTAATGAGCACTCGCAAAAAATTTACAACGTGATATACGATCTCGAGCACAGGTTCTCAAATTGTACTCTTTACCTGGGACATACCTGGTGTACTAGTAACTTTATCAAGCAACGTACGATTATTATACAATTTTTTAATTTTTAGATATTTATTGAACATTTATAGTTTTTTAATTACGTTTAAAATATATAAAAAAAATATTTTCAACTATTAAAGAATACGATTTTTAACAATTAAAGCTGATTTAAGTTTTAAACTTAAAGCTGATTTTAATCCCCACTCCACTATTTGAGAAGCACTGCCCATTACAGCTACCTACTGATCTAATTTCCATGCGCATACGCCGAGGTAGCGAAGGGGTTAACTCTTTATTCAGTTTCTATTCACAATGTTGCATTTATTAAGTTTGGGACTCATAAGTTTAGTATGTTACTAATGTTTGATTCGAAAACATCCATTTTAAGGTGCAAGTGGTATAAAAGGACTAAATAAGTGAAAAGTGCTAAAGAAAAGTTAAGAAGAATTTGAAGATGAAGAAGAATCGTCGAAAGTAGTAGAAACAGAAAATTATGCTTTTCACGTCGCTTCTAGTTTTCTTCTGAGTGTAAAGGTTTTAAATATTAATCGTATGTTAAAATAACATTATTTAATTAGAAATTTTAATTTGAAATATTAATTGTAAGTAAGGTTACTTTTATTAATTTATTAATTACAAAAAATATCGCTAGATTATTGAGTTCCAATCAAAAAGATTAGACTAATAGTTTTTGTAATAATTTTGTCAATTTAATGTTTTTCTATAAAACAAACCAAAAATTGTTAAACGTCACACAAGATTTTATAAATAAATCAGCTTCACGCTGTATCCCGCACACAGCAGAGGGAACCTAGTGTTAAGATTCCCCACTTTCTGGCGAGTTCTGGAGACATTGCGTGTTGAGTGAATTTTATACATAACGTTTTTATAAAATGATCATCCACTCCGAAGGTCTCAGTACCAGCACCAGTAAAACAGATTGGAAAATAATATAAACCGATCGATGGAACAACAAGGAGCTTTATCCATATATTTACATACACGTACACAAACCGTATCTGAAGGCTTAGGACGCCATCTCGCCGGGGCACTTCCCGTTAACATAAATCCACCCCTATTCAGCAGACTTAGAGAGGTATAGAGCCTTTCATAATATATACCAGGGTGAGGTGAGGGAATTAATTTTAAGTTTGTAAAGGTTGTTGTTATTAAATATGTGGATAAAATGTGTTAGGGTAAAAAGATAAATTAATTTTATATGAAACATATAGGCGTAAGTATCGTTTTTCTTTATACTTACATACGAGTACATTTATCTATTTTATCTTTCTATCTCTATGCTTTACTTAGTCGAAGACTTATTTTTAATTAAGCAAGCTATAATTTAGTTTCAACTTATTGTAATTTTACTCCAAGTCTTTAAATTAACCAATAAACCTATTTTTTATAGACTAAATTTTGAAAATGTTATACAAAAATAAAAACACCCGCGCTATATTCCATCATATAATGCAACATCTACCCTAATCTCTGTTTCGCCCCAAGACGCTTTCCAAGATGACGTAGCCCAAATATCCAATAACCATAGTTTTACGGTGGCCCTCGCATAGGAAATCGATCACACCCTCGCCCTCGGCTTAGGGATGGATGGAAAAAGAAAAAGGTACAAGCCCTACTCATCAGTGCAAAAATAAATGGATTTCAATGTAAATTGTCTCTTGTATCTTGAAAATTATTTCTTAAATTTATGATAAGTACAAAAGAACATAACTTTTATTTTAGTTGGTTCAATATAAATATTCTATTTTAATTTTTAGTTAGATATATATATAAAAAAATCGACAAAACAAATGTTTCAAGCTGATATTTTAAAACTCATGAAAATATATGAAGAAATCTGGCTGTAAAATATGTATCTAAACATCGAGGTTAGGTGAACGAGGGAAATAGAAGGAAAACATTAGGCTTAAACTCCAGGGAAGGTATCTAAGGCCCCGCCGAGGGCACGTCAACTGTGATTTTTGTTTGGACTAATGGTTTTTATTTACGGTACGGCGGTGTTATGAGACATGTATGAGCGGAAGGACGTACTAATGTTACTTTTTATATATTAATATTGCTTTTACGTTGTTTTTTGGAAGTAAAAATATATGATTTAAAAATGTTAGGTATGAAGAAGAGTTAATTTTTGTTTAGGTAATAATTTTTGTAAAATTTGAAAGTCTATGATTTTGATAAAGTTAATTTATTTAAAAAGAACTCTCTTCAACAAAGAAGAAGAATCTTAACTCAATTTACTTCAATTGACTACCGATACTGTAAGTTCAATTCTAAATCTTAAGTGATAGTGATATTTTATTATTTTAAGAAAATCTAAAAGAAAGATAAAAAGGTATTAATTGTAAAACGAAGATTAGGGATATTACAATTTGTTAGTATAAATATGTTAGTGGATTAGTTGGTTCTCGAAATACTTCTTAATTTTTCCCTTATTCGACTTTTTATCATATTTTCTTATTACTATATGAGCTCAAAAATTATTATTAATTTTAAAATCAAAAAGAAACAAGCATATTTCTACAACAAATTTAATATTATTGAATTTCTTGACATCGATAAAACAAAAAGCCGACGGCACTTTATATTCTATTGCGCTTTATACAAGCAAATTTACTATAGAATACTATATCAGAGTCGAAAGGGAAGTAAATAAGTTCGAATGTCCGTTTATACACAAACCCCGTTGTCGCTATATACCGGCCGGAGGGGAAGGAGGGTGTTCCTGGGCCTCCGAGACCCTTATCTCAGTCGTTATGACCATGTGAGGGGAGTTATTATTGGAGGGTTGAGTAAGGGTGTTTGAGACCGACTTCCAAGATAATGTGTTATTATTTTTAGTGAAAGCGTGACTTTTGTGCAATTTTATCACGATTTTTATCTTATTGAAAAGATAAAGGATGTCCTTTAACTCTATGGATATTATCTTTTTTTTTTTATAAAATATTGTATTAAATTATCTTAGGAACGGAATGAATTATACTTGTTTAATGTGCTTATTAATTAATATTCGGATTTCTTTCTCTCTATTTTTTTTCTCTCCGGATTCTTAAAAAATATACGAGCTATCAAAATCATTCAGATTTTCACTTAACGAATTTTACAAAAAGGAATGCCTGACAAGTTTCAAAAACCATTGGTCCCTGCAATAAAATTATATACGCCTACCAAATAAAACGACGTCCCCCCAACGACATTCTGCATGCAAAATTTAATTTTACAATCCGAACCATTTCAATATAGGTAATATTCGGAATTTATGTTCCATGTTCGAATTTGAATGTCGTCCCTTACATCATAAATTTGTTTCAGCCTTCAAATTTATAACTATAGTTTTACGAAGTTAACTATCTGTAAAGTAATATAAAATAAAATATATATAAAAATATTGAAAGTATTTTATAAGGCTAGTAATACAATTTTTACGTTAGTTGCTACGTTTAAAAATACATATTATGTAAGGATGAGTACTTTATTATGTAAGGATCTACAGTAACGCTAATCTAAGAAGAAATAGCTAAAGAAATTAGGTACCAACATAATTAAAAACCTATTTCTCATCAATTAACATGTTATAAATCCTATAAAATAGTATAATATCTAATATTCACCGTAAAAATAAATCAAAAGCGTCTCAAACAACAATTAATACAATTACTGGGGTGAGGGAAGAAAACACTGCGTTAAAGTCGTGTTAAAAGGCAAAGTAATACAATTTTCCCGCCTTTTTCTCCCCCGCCTAATTACAAGTCATTTTATTAATAAAAGAGATCGTTACAATTAGGGTGGTATCACTTAATGAACGCTAAATAACCAACTCGGTATTTTTTATATCGCATCTACATTCAAATTGCTTAACAGAGAATAAGTGATAATATTTTCCTTGAGCTTAGGATAGCTGGGTGCTTATAGATACATTTTGTGGTTTTTTTACTTATTGCTTTCATTTTTTTTAATTATCTGTTCATACAGAGCTTCACGCTGTGTCCCGCAAGTAGGATAGGTAGGATAGATAGAAGGACTCTGGAAACCCAGTGTTATGACACTCCGTTCCCGTTAAGAAACTTCCATTCTCCACTTATCACCACCGAATTCTAGAGATATTGCGTGATGAGTGACGGAACTTAACGCTGTATTATCTGTTGTATATTTATAAAACTATTTTAATTTCATATTTATTTTTTTATAATAAAAATATAAAAATCATGTACAAAATAATATTCTGATTCACTCATCATAAATTATATCAATAACCATATTATAATATACAGCCCACTAAAAATATTTAACCATCAAATGGTCATGGGCTCACGGGTCAACCATTCACAAAAAAAGTATATATATTTGAATAACGAATGATATACGGTTTGTTTATTGGCGGGCTTGTTCGTTCCTTTTTTGAATGACATTATTCTAGTGACCGGCGCGCGTCAGGGGCGATTGGCCGATGACCCCTCGGCCTCGTGGCTACTTATGTACAAACTTTGTAATATTTTCACAGCTTGGCCCAACCGGTTCGGGGCCAGTGAATTTTACGTGTAATTTGTGATTTAATGTCGCGCGTGCCTTGTTTAGGGGATTTTAGCATAATGTATTTTAGTGATATACCTAATATACCTACCACCTACCACCTTCAATAATAAGATGCTTAAGAACTTATTGAAAGTACGACCGTATAACCTAAAAGGAACTTGAAGCCAGTTTCAAAGTCAAAAATCTATATAATTAATACGAGTGGGTTCCGAAAAATATCTTATATCAACATTAAACAACGTTAAGGCTTCCAATATAGATAACTGTTTGACAACCGAAAATATTAACAAACGTATACATAATATATGGATGTACCTATGATCGAAGTTCCGAAATGAAATGCAAACGCTATTATTTTGTAGGAAATTCGTATTGCGGCCCTCCCGAGGTGCCTTCCGGATGAAAAATGAGAAAACTTTCCCTCTCCGTGTTTACTTTAACACTAGTTATATAAAAAGTAGACCCGAAACAATCCCTTTTGTGTGATATATAGCGATGGAGGTTTGGGAATAGGTATCTTTTTTATTATAGTTGCGTATAATGTATTTTTATTTTATGAAGAAGCTTTTCTTAATACTTACATGTGTTGATTTTTGAGTAAGCTAGGTTTTATTATATTATAATATAATGTCTTTTATTTTCGTTCATTGCACCAAACATGTTATAGGATTCATAACAAATAAACTAAAACGTGAAGAAGTAATAAATATATAATTAATCGCAACAGAAAGCACTAGGAAAATCTTACACATACATTGTAAAACTATTCGAAAATAACTTATTGAGTATATCTATGTGTATTAAGGCTAATAAAAAATATGACTTGAATGCGATACAAAGTAACAATTATAATAAGAGAATAGAATATTAAATAGATTATGCCACAGAGTCATGCACTTTTAGTACTAAAAAAGTTTCTAATGCAAAATCGCCAAAGTAAGTTGACAGTCAAAATTTAAAAAAAAAAGTAATATTTTATTAATCCAAGAACTCAAAGGTAAAGGCGGCCCTCGTTAATGGAGCGCACATACAAAAACATAAGAAAAAAAGAAACGACAAAGAATTCATAAAACGAAGGCTACAAAAAAGTCAAGCGTCGGCCTCATAGGTACCTCACAGGTTCCTCATAGGTACACATCACCTGTGTCTGTTGTTGGAAAACGTCACGAAAACGCTGCGTAGGTACATAACATTCGGACCCCCACGCACACTAGCGCAACAACAAACATATAGGCACATAGTGCACACACACGCGCACACCCACACACGGCATATGTGGCCGTGTGGCACACGTGTGAGCGAAATAGGGTTATAGTGGGTAGAATGGGCGCGAAAGGGACAGTGTTTGCAGGACGAGCGATACAACAAATCAATACGAGCGGTGGTGACCGGTAGCCTGTGTCACTACACCTCTCCCCCCTCCACCCCCGTCCCGCCGCGCTCGCCGCACCCTCCCACCCCTCTACAGACCGCACGCCTCCACCTACATTGTCAACTGCCACAGAGCAAGTCGCCTTCTAAAATTGTCCAACGTATTTGTTGGTTTTCCTTTGTTAGAGTTTGCTTTCATCTCGAACAGTTCTTAATCAATCTAAATTAATCGTGCCATTCAAGTTGTACTATGACTACTTTGTTCAATAAATTGGTATCAGCTTGGTACTCTTGGTTATATACTTGTTTGCCGCTAAATGTTTAAGTTTTGTGAGCAAAGCTAAATTTAGTAGTGATTTTATTTTTAGCTTCACGCTATATCCCACAAGTAGCAGGGTAGGCAGAGAGAGTCCAGTCTTAAGACACTCCGCTTCTCAGTTTTGAACTCTGGAGGCATTGCTGCCCATGCGCCATGGCTGGCCTTTAATTATAACAATTATAAAATATTATATTTCAATATAACTAAGTTGATCTTTATTATCATTTTAAATTTTATATTTAATATCATATAATTTAATCTGTGGAATAGCATTTAAAATTATTTTGTTGCCATATAACATAACGCGATTATAAAATATATTAAAAAATATATATCATCTGTAAAAATTACTCTGTGTGAAAAATCCGCTTGACCGCGCGTATGGAAAGCGCAGCGGAACTCTCCCTGGGCGTACAAACTTGATACTCTGCTAACTTTTAAAAGGAATCCTCGCATATTAAAACACATTTTGGATTATATTATTCTATAACATTTAAAAGCTTAGAAAATATTAATAATTGTTTTTACTTATTTAAACAAAAATTCTTAAAGTAATACTAAGATATTTTGTAAAAACGTTTATATACAATCAGAAATGCGGGTCGAACATTCCAGTCCATCGGCAAGGGTTCTTAGTGTCATAAATAACGTCTGTTTATAAGGGGTGGGTGGTTTTACAGTTTATCCGTATGCCCTCAGTCCTCAGTCCCTCCGAGGGCAGTGAATTACGAAGGGTTCGTGGACATCGCGTTGCTAGGTAACGGAATATGGCGGCCAGTTTGAGTGAGATTATTGTTCCTTTTTGTATACAATCGCTTAGCAATATTATCTTTCTATAGAAGTATGTGTGGAATATTTTAGTATATAGATATATAGAAAGTTTTTTTAGCATAATTGTGGATTAATTTTCGTTTATTTCCAATTATATTTTATTTAAAAAAAAACACTTTTTATTATTATAAGCTCAATTTTTATTATGGAACAATATAAACTCTCGTATGAATTTGTTTAAATTAATGTATAAAAAATACCAGTTTTATAATATTAACTATCTTTATAAAGTAACAGTTAACTATAAAAGCGAGAACTGCACAAAAAAGCTTAAGACTTTTCCCCAAGTTTTCAAGAGCAGTAAACTTGATAAGTAAATAAATTCACAAGTCTATTTATAGAGGCGTGCTTTTTTTGTCACATTATTCTTCACTAAGACAAATAAACTTAAATAATGTTATGTTGTTATTTATATTTTTTATTATTACATTAGGGAACCTAGTGTTCCCCACTTTCCGCCGAATTTTCGAGGTATTGTTTGTTGAGTGGCGGAACTCAACGCCGCGCTTTTAAAAATATTAATAAACAAGAATCCTCCGAGTGGGAATCGTGCCCACCACCATTACGGTCACACGTTTGTGCCCCTGTGGCACAACGGTTTGTTTAATACCTTTTTACAGTACAATATTCAAATCCAAAAACAAGTAAAGCTATAAAACCCCTTAAAACGAAATACCCGAGTTGTTTCAATACTTCAAAATCAATAGCCGCCTGACCAACGAGTATACATATAAATATACTGTTTTACCCTTATGGCCGGCACGGTCCGCCATCTTGGATCCCACCCCCGCCCACTCAATCTTACCCCAACCCCCATCTTAGGGGCCTTTCAAAGACCGAAACCTACTAATACTAATGTCCTCTACGTCTACGTATGCGTGTGTGTATAGTCAACCTGTTTCGGCTCAATTTGATTTGAGCTTTGAATTTTCAAATGCTTTTCGTAATGCTAGATGGTTCTGTGGGAAATATAGTGGGTTGTATATATACATATATATATATATATATATATATGTATGTATATAACTTTATAAGGAGAAGGTCTTGTCTTATACCTAATATTATTAAAATTTAAAAATATATATAATAGATAATATTTAGATTAATCTATTTTTAAATTCTGCAAGTATTTATGGGTTTTATTTTAAAATATGCGATTTTTTATTATAATGTTTTCTTTGTGAAATTTGTCATTTTTAAAACGAGACGCCTTAGTCATATCATAAGCATATTTTAAAATATTTTATACAATTATATTTAAAAAAAAATCACATTGCTATTAAAATATTTAAAACATAGAGTTCCTTAATTCCATAAACCAGTAGGTATACTCATAGAGTCGATATTAAAGTTAATATTCATAATAATTTAGTTACGTTATTTTACGATACATTTTACGGCGTCTCTTTATGACTTGTTATGTACTAAAGCACAGATTTCGTAGCCGGTTTGCTCGTGAATAACTTAGTAGGTCATATATTTACTCGCAAGTAAAACTTACGCGTTACCTAGAGTTAACCTAGAGGTATTTCACAAATAATAATGATTTAAAATGTGGAAAGAAGGAACA
>DWNA01000952.1:0-17520 GCA_018249835.1 Heliconius besckei | reverse complement strand
TATTAGTCGCGCACATGCATAATGCAAATTTAAGACTTATGTGATTGTCTCATGGATACCATTGTCAGACATGGACCAAAAAAAATGGGACCATTCGGGAAGCTATACCTTTCAAATAAAAAAAAAAAATCAAAATCGGTCCACCCAGTTAAAAGTTATGAGGTAACAAACATAAAAAAAAAAAAAAAAAAACAGTCGAATTGATAACCTCCTTTTCTTACAGAAGTCGGTTAAAAATAAGTGGGGATCGAACCCATAACCAGTCGGTTCTTCCGGTTACTTCCTACTACTTCTACTATTCGGCTCAAGAATAATAATACTTACACCATGTTATTTTTAGAATTTTATTATTTGCTATGAATTAAAATAAAAAGATATATAACTTTATGGTTTTACTTTATTTGTAATAATATAATATACATATAAATAAGAAGAATAACATTTATTAAATTATTTAATATTAAAAATTGAGTAGAATTAAAAGTATAAAATTTAAGATAATTAAGTTTTTTTAATTATTATATTTAGAGTTCTGACATCGATAGTTAAAATGATTGTACTAAGTATTACAAGGCAGTATATTTTGCAGAAAGATAATGAGTGACGGAAAAAATATTTAAGCCTTATCTTATACACAGCGTATGCGTCATTATATTAAAAAAAATCGACTGTTCAAAAAGTAAACATAAAATATTTTATTGGAATTAATAGTCGGAACCCATTTAAATTTTAATTGGTTGAAGTAGAGGTCCCAAAGTTATTAGGCTTGAAATTTTTGTTTTTAGGTTTTTTTTAGTTTACACTTTTTGGTTCACTCTAAAATCGAAAAAATGGCAATATTATTATTTCAGTACACAAGTTAATATCGTTGGGATTTGAACCCGCTTTCAAGATCCACTAACAGTAGACTTCCACTGCTACTATACCACGTAATATCGGTAGACTTGACAAAATTTCGTAACAACTTATAATTAAAATTTAGACGCAGTAAAATTTACTTATAAGTATGTTCGTTTAGATTAGGTTAACGCGTAATTTACAAATGATTTCCATGATTAATTTTTTGCCTTATTTACAGTCATCTTGTAGTTAATATTGGGCATGATTTAAAAAAGAACTAAATTTTAATGGTAAGTATATTCTTTGCTACTAATTAAATGATTAATTATTATAACTATAGAATAATTTGTATTGGATTGCAATTAACGAAATTCTTAAGAAGCGCACTTACAGATTCTGGTAAAATTAAACAACAAAATATAAGCATTCCAATTGAAAATAGAGTGAGGGTCGAGTTTTACATATTTCCTAAATTCTATTTCTTTATTAACAAAGCCAATTATGAATATATAATAAATACGTAACCTTTGTATATAAATTTTGTCTATTCAACGATCTTGACCCACAACTGATAGAACTGATCTTTATTTCCATATTCTATCATTAATATTATAAAAGGATATTATCTAAAAAATAACCGGTCACATATGAAAGACCGATTATTTAATCTGTTCTCATCGCCTGTGTGTAAACTTCCAAGTAAGAAAATAAAAATATTAAAATGAAATAAAAATATTGAATATTTAATTAAGGTATTATCGCTTTCGCACTTTTCGCATTTTTTTTTCATAGTTTTGCTTTGTAATTAAGCAGGGTAAGCACAGCCGCTTTTACAAAGTGAGCGTTATCAGTGATGAAATAAAAAAATAAACTTGTATATTTTATAGTACGGTCAACGAGTTGTGGCCTCACTAAAGTTAGCTATAAATATCTGCGCAGATTTGATTTCACGATTTTCTTATTTTCTCAAATGTACAATTGGCAAAAGTTCGGAAATCTAACTTAAGGGCACGACTCGTTGAACGTACTGTACTGTGAATGCGGATCAAATTTATTACTATGTTATAAATCAATAAACAAGAAATGCAACATTTAATATTGTGTTAAAAGATAAGTATAGCATAATATATTTAAAAAGGTGTTATTAGATGATATTTTTATATGTAAATTTTATTTATTTTTTGATAACATTTTACCATAAGTAGTATCCTAAGTACTAAGAGGAGATGTTGATTTTGTCTTTACTAATACTAAGAAACTTACTCTGAAGTAAGAATTTTATTAGCCGCCAATAAAAGCTCAGCCCTTACTTAAATATGTTTAAAATTACTATTGTTGGGCATTATCAACAATAACAATTTATTTTATCGAATACATTTTTTCACTTGACACTTGTTTTTTCCTACCTGTTAAACAAACGATGTTTATCTACATAATTTTTGTTTACTGGGAGCCATAACGTCCTATAAACAACAAACATATGCTATTGCAGAGTTTCTAGGTAGCAAGCACATTGTGAATAAACATGACTAATAATAACACTATGTTATATAAAATCACGACTGTTTTTATAACAACATAATATATATATTACAATTTAATTATTTTTTTACCTCGACATGTTAAGCCTTAAAATCATAATTATATTTTTGTGCGTAATATACTTAAAAGCTTTTACGAAGTTCGACTTTAATTACGTATTTTCGAGGTTTCTCTAATATTTTTTGAGCATAATTTATCCTTATAAAATATTTTAAATAAAGCATATTGTGACCTAATTTTGAACTAGCCTCAGGTGTACAATAAAATGAAAACCATGATATTTAGAATATAGATAATTATTTACATATTTATTAGTTATTTTAGGTGGAAGCCTTTGAATAACACAACCTCGAAAGTCAATCAGTTTTGTCAATCAATTAGTTCTCATATAAATCGTTGAGACCGCGCCGAGAGATGGTCATTTCTTCAGTGGTACATGTACGCACTACATTGTTTCAGTGTTCACAAATATTTAAATCAATTATATTTTAAATATTGTTAGGAATAAGCAATTTATTGATCAAAATGAAGATATTAATGAGAGCAGATACACATTACAGTATAGTAGTGAGTGGTAGTGATTATGAAAAACCAAAATATACATTTTCGCAGGTATGTACCTAAATAGTCCTTAGCAAACTCTAGATAAAATAGTAGTTTTTTATAAGTGGATCTTAATATTATATTATAAGTCTCCAATAGATCAAATATTACTCACTCAGCCCAATTTGAAAAAGAGAGATTATTTTTGGCACAACCCCTTACAGACTATACTAGGAGAATATCCATCCTCCTGCCATGCTCCTAAGGTTGTTTCGATCAATAAATATTATTGTATTTAAAAATATATATTTTTTAAAAGAATAGCAAGAAAATATTCAAAAATAAAATATTATATTCACTTTCGAATGCGTACAGATACTTTAATGAAAATTTTAAAAAAAACTAGGTGCACCTAATAATTAGATTTATTGATAAAATAAAAAAAAACGAATTAAGAACAAATAAATAATAATTATATTAGGGCTGTTTCAGTTTTTATCATTAAGAGAATAATATATTTATTAGAAAAATAACTAGACGTAATTGTCGGATACATAGATTACCATTTTTGGTGAGACATTTTAATATTAATTTACCTTATACAAATCTTTTCATTCATGCATATATTTTCCATTTGCTATGGCCAGTTACTTTATCAATTTGAAAAATTGCTATGGAACTCAACAAATGCGTACTTTGTTACGGTTCTCCAATATCGCAATATTATTTTTTAATATATGGTAAATACATATAAGTCGCACATATAAGTTGTAGGTAATATAATCGATTACGTGATGTGATTTAACGGTACTCACGTAATTGGAGACAATCATTGTTGATGATTGCTTAAATTGGTTGTAGGCGGTTCGTACACACCTCCTTACAAAATATTATTAAACATAGTAATATGGTTCATATAAACAACCGACTGAATATTCCAAAGAGAAACTCACTTCTTCTCACGGGAGATAAAGGAGTTTAGTATTTTTCAATGTTATAATTACTTGATTTTAGGTCTTAGCAGCAGTAGCAGTATCAATGGGATCAATGATAGTTGGATTCTCATCGGCTTACACATCACCAGCACTTGTTACTATGCAAAATAGTACAAGGATATCTGTTTCCGAAGAAGAGGTTTGAACAGATTACATTTTAATTAATTAAAACTTAATGAAATTTAATAAGCAAAAATATGTTCGTATAGAAATATTTGAGGTGTTTTATATTTTTTGATATTGGAGTATTTCAAATTTCGATAATAAATATTATTTAAATTATATTACTTAAATAATTAAATATTTTGTTAACAGGCAAGCTGGGTCGGCGGTTTAATGCCACTGGCTGCGCTAGCTGGAGGAGTGCTTGGCGGGCCCTTGGTGGATTACATCGGCCGACGTCGAACAATCCTCGTCACAGCAGTGCCTTTCTTTATTGGATGGATATTAATAGCTACAGCTAAAGTAGTTCACTTAGTATTAGCGGGGCGAGCTATATGCGGTTTATGCGTTGGTATTGGCTCCTTAGCTTTTCCTGTTTATCTTGGTGAAACGATACAACCGGAAGTGCGTGGTACTTTAGGATTGTTCCCTACAGCTATTGGAAATATTGGTATTCTTATATGTTACGTCGCTGGGAAATATCTTGACTGGTCCCAATTAGCTTATCTTGGAGCAGCTCTACCTATACCTTTTTTATTGTTGATGTTTATGATTCCGGAAACTCCCCGCTGGTATATATCTCGCGGTCGAAACGAAGACGCGCGTAAAGCTTTACAATGGCTTCGGGGCGCTAACGCAAAAATTGATAATGAAATGCGAGACATAGCCCTCACTGACGCAGAAATCGAAAATGAATCTTCAATTAAAGAACTGTTAAGTATGAAATACATGAAGGCAATCTTAATATCCTTAGGACTTATGCTTTTTCAACAATTGTCGGGTATAAATGCAGTTATATTTTACACAGTTAAAATTTTTAAAATGTCCGGCAGTTCAGTCGATGAAAATTTGTCAACAATAATAGTGGGTGTTGTTAATTTTATTTCAACATTTTTTGCAACGGCACTTATAGACAGAACGGGACGTAAAATTTTACTCTATATTTCGTCAGTTACTATGACTATCACATTAGTCGTTTTAGGTACATTTTTTTATATTCGTGATGATATGCACATGGATGTTTCTAAATTAGGTTGGCTACCCCTTACTAGTCTTATGATATATCTACTCGGATTCTCCTTAGCCTTCGGTCCAATACCTTGGCTGATGATGGGAGAAATATTACCAGCCAAGATACGTGGTGGAGCGGCATCGATCTGTACTGCTTTTAACTGGCTATGCACATTTATTGTCACCAAAACTTTTCATAACATTTTAATAGCTATAGGGCCCGCAGGTACATTTTGGTTATTTGGTTGCATTTGTTTTATAGGTTTATTCTTTGTAGTTGTATGTGTACCCGAAACTAGAGGTAAAAGTCTAGAACAGATTGAAAATAAATTAACTGGCAGAAAAGCTAGAACTCGTAGAATGAGTTCAATTGCTAATATAAAACCACTCCCGAGTGGGTGTTAAGAGTATATTATAAAAAGTTTCAAATGAAAGTAATGGAATCGTTTTATTTATTTTTACTATTTATTTCAATCGATACATCAATAATTTTGTAAAGCATATTGTTGTAAAGTGTTCTTAGGTATTTACAAATCATAAGGCATAGTCAGTAGAAAATAACTCAACAATTAATAATTTAAATATAATAGAAACCCACTTAACTAGAATAATTATTGTGCTTAATCATTCCCATGGATCATATATCCATTCATTCAAACTACTTGAATGTGAGAAAAATATGTTGGAAAAATCACAGCTTAGATCATGACCACCATATTTATGCATACCACATGTACATGTACATGTCTAATTGGTCCAGATTGATCTAGTTCTGATTTATCACATCAGTATTTATCAAGGCATAGTAAATCTCAACTGTACTTATATAAGTATTTATATATTAGTTTTAACTTAATATCTCATAATCATAAAATGAATTAAGATTGACAATTATAATTTTTAATTTTCAATTTGTATATCACACACAATTAAACTAATATAAATAGTTTTGACAATTTTTTATAAACTATTAATCATAAATAATCTATACAATTTAATTTTTTTCAAGTGTTAAATTCACACTTAGCATGGAAAAATATTTTAGAAAATGTACAAAAATTTTAAATAGCAGGACTGGACTGGTCTCTGACCATTAATGGTGATAAGAAAATATGACTTAGTGGTCCAAGTGCTTGAACGGTCTCCTAGAGGGATGAGTTTGGGTTCCGCTCTTTACATTGAAATGTTTATAGCTTTTCTAAAATATTCTTAGTTTATATATTACATTCTTACCTTAAAACAAAAAAGAAATTGTTCTGTTTGTTGACTAATTTATTTGCTGTATTATTTAAGAATCTATTATACCTATTGTTATATATGTTTATCGGGTAAATATTAAATTGCATAAATTAGATTCTATTACATATAGTAGTTGTGTTGATTTTTTGAGCTGGGTTAAAAAAAATCTAACATATTAGAAATATGATGGTTGTAACAAATTTAGGCTTAGGAAAATAGATTGGTCTATTAGTGTAAAGCACATTTTCTATGTATTTTAAGGATAAAAGAATAAAGGAATTGACAGTAATTATATTATTATTTTCATGGCATATCATCTTGAAGTCTCCAATTAGTTACAAAAGCACAAGGAAAAAAATATGCAAAGTACATCATTTTAAATACTTAGCGAAATTATATTGTTAATCATTTTTGTTTTATTAGTCTTCAATTTTATTGAAATGCAGGAACTAATTACATTATATGGTAAGACATTAAATTTTCATTAACAGCAATGGTATAAATATTGTTTACCTGGCTGACTCGTTACTAAGTAATTATATAAAAAGTTTAAAATTCTAAACATGAAAATTTAAAAAATGAATATCAAGACTTACCCATTACTTGAACGCGGCAAATTGCACAAGTATCACACTCCACATCCCAACTCCACATAGCCACCGCATTCCACTTTTTAAGGGTAAACATCTTATCTGGTTTTTGACTATCATTATCACCGCGATCTAAAGACTCGCAGTCCTCTCCAGACATTGTATATATAAAAATTTAAGAATGTTGTTTCAAAGCCTAACAAAGTAATTCAATTTGACGTTTATATTTGACAGATAGCATCTGTTTAGTGTTTATTCAGAATGTTGTGACATTTTTTGTAATACAGATTATACAGATTCATAAAGTAATTTATCGTTTACTGCAGAAAAAACATAGCATAAAATGAGATAGATACAAATGTTTTTTTTTAAAGTTGCATTTTATCAATGAAGAACTATCAGAACATTAACATGGAAGTCATTTCGATTTAGACTGTATGTTGGGTCAATAGAGACGCCATAGAAAAATGTAGGTGTTGCTACTGTTTTAATATGATATACTAGCGGATGCGCGCAGCTTCGCTTGCGTATTTAGGGGTGAATTCTAATAAACCATAAAAGATGTGTTCAATGAAATATTTTTAAGTCAAAATTTCAAATTTTATAAAAGCAGTGGCAATTTAAGAATTTTTCCATATTAACTTTCAACCCCTTATTTGCACCCTTAGAGGAAGAATTCTAGAAAACCATGAAATATGTGTTCAATGAAATATTTTTAAGAGTCTAAATTTCAAATTTTATAAGAATCGGTGCCGATTAACATTTTTTTCCATACAAACTTTCAACCCCTATTTCGCCCCATTAGGGTTAAAATTTTTCAAAATCCCTTCTTAGTGGATGTCCAGATTACGAAAGTAAACATTTGACCAAATTTCATGTTTCTACCATTAGCGGTTACGGCTGTGCGTGCGTCTTACCTCAGTCAGTGAGGACAAGTCCTTTTATATATATAGATTATAGATTATGTTAGTGAATATTACGATTTGGGAAATAAAAGCAAAGTCAAAAAATAAAAACAAAGTCTTATAATTATACATATACCACCCACTATCAAAGGTTTGAGACTTTTATTAATGTATAGTTTTAAATTGTTTTCCTGAACAGGTACTTCATGCAGATACTAGCTGCCAAATTTAATAATTCTAGGTTAACCGGAAGTACCATATGAATTTTGATTCCCTTCATAATGTCGAAATACCCATTTTTTGCGATAAAAACGGCCAAATCTTTTTTCTAAGTAAATATAGAAATATGTGTTTTATAAGGAAATCATGGGACCGAGCGGAGCCGTCGAGTTATAAATCTGAAGCGTTCCTGAGATGTAGGGTCTTGACAGAAAAACGGACTGACCGACAGACAGATGCAGGGTTCCTCTTTTCTTTAAAAAGTACGGAACCTTTAAAATAAATTATTACCAAATATTTATTTCATAATTTATTATAAAAAAACAATCGAATACTTATGTTAAATATAGAATTTTATAAAAATAATTCTATAATCAATAGGTAGATTAGTATGAAAGCAATATTACTACAACAATATTAATTTATATTCCATTATAATAGCTTTTCATAATAATATAAATCATGAAACGGTGGGTTTACATAATATGTTTATGAAAAAGGTAATTCTGCTTGTGACTGTCCACTTACTTGAGCTATTTGAAATAAATAAAGAAATACCTATATTTACTTATTTTATATGCTTACATAAGTATAATGTCCATTGTACAGTAAAATTAGGTATCAAGTATATTTAAAATATTTGTTTTATTATTAGATACTTATCGTCATATTTAAAATTCCATTTGAAATGATATAATTGATATTTTTTTTTAAAATACGTAAATTTCAGTACATTACACACGAATTACGCAAATATATTTATTATTAACGTTTAATTTCTAGCCTAATCTTAACTACGCAGTACCTACTATAATAATATTAAAATGTAGAAAATATTATAAAATAAAAAATAAATTCGTCAAACGCAATTCATTCACCCAATTTTTTTTTAAAGAATGTATAATATAAACGTGCAAATCAGAAGAAAACTACTAAGAATGATCTGGCTACAACCGCTGTAACATCCAAACTCCTCTATTTGTATTTGGTACCTTAAGCTATATGGGAATCGGCAAGCACTCTCTGAAACAAAAAATAATATTATATGAACGTAACAGGCTTAGCTACTCATCGATAAGTATAAAAAAAATTAAAATCAGTTTCACCTGTATCCCGCCAGCAGCATGGTAGGCAAGGAACATCGTGTTAAGACACTCCGTTCTCCACTTTCCGCCGAATTTTTCGAGCTGAGTTGCGTGTTGAGTGGCCGAGCTCAATGCTGGGCTTTTCCCAGAGTGAAGGGGGATCGAAACCACAACCGTCGCGTTACAGTCACACCCCTGTGCCCCTCTTATAAAAATATTTAATATGAATTACCTGTGCAAAATGTTGATAACGCCGTGGAAGTATTTGGAATATTTGATTGTACAGACAAATGGAAGAACGGACAAGAATTAATACTCCAGTAATCATTGCATGCACCTTGCATGTTGATTTCTATATTTCCAGTAGTGGCTATAGTCTGACACGTAACATCATTTTGATCTTGTCCTAATGCTGAAGAGTTTTGTCTAATAGAAAAATATTTTAAATTAAAATTAAAAAAATATATATATATTAAAAAACAACGGGTAACCAAATCAATATAGTTTTTTCGTGCGAAATATTACAATTTCAGATAAGATAGAGCAGAGCATTCAATAATTAAATAATATTTCTAAATGTCAAATTTCGTTTTGGTTCTTGTGTTTCTTAATTATGTTATGGTTTTTGTGAAAAGAACATAAATGGGACTGTCAGTAAAATTGACCTCGTCCTCATCAATGTAAATTAGATGTTATGGTATTTGAATAGTCCTTCCAAATGTCATTTCCTGTGTTTAAACAGGTGCAGTTAGATTTTTAATTTAGGTATAATTTATAAGGATATGTCCTAAATCACAATCAATTTTACCTTGGTTGAACTACAACTCGAGAGTGACATATTACTAGGCTTCCAATACCAGCATTGGATCTTGTCACACGAATTCTTCTGTTGCCGTTGTCACCATAAAAGTAATTAGGACTTATTGAATAAAAGTTTATATATCCTGGATCCACGTAGTCATCGAATTGCCTGGATCCAGATGAACCGTCAGGATACAACGATCCACAATTTGGATTTATAATTCTTCGCCCAACTGAAATTTTGTAACGTTGGTGTTTTTGTAAGCATTTCTGGCTAAACTATAAAATATTATAAAATAAAGCTCGAAATACAGTGTCCCTAAATAAAGCAAGAATAAAAATAATAAAATTTATTAAAATTAAAATTTATTAAAATACCTCGTTGAATGCTATTTAGAACAGGACTCATCGTTAACTCTACATTTGTGCCGTCTGAGCTTAATGAAATTGTTTTAATATCATTGTGCATGTCTCTCACCAGATTCCATACATTGTCGAATTGGTTAGTGGACGTGGCAAACAATATTCGTAAATCTGTATAAAGGAATCGTTAAAAAATATTAATAAATATTTTTTTGTAATCATCATATTAATTTATACTAATATAATATTTAATTTAAGCTCACCTGGCACAGTTTCGTTTAAAATTCTTGCCTGTTCCCAGACGAACTGACTGTTCTGCACAGCGGTACTTAATAAAAAGAGTAAGACCGTAGAATTACCGCCGACGTAATTCGATGTCTTTTCATTTTCAAGTTGACTATGCATCATTACTCTAATGTTTGTCAAAGCTGATTCCAGATTGACACCAGCTAACACTAAAAGAAATGTATCTTGTTAATTTATCACTATTTCTACGTCTCAGATAATAGGCAATAAAAATTACTTACTTGATTGGTGTGTGGACATCGTATATGCAATGTGAAAGTCTGCCAACGAAAACGTTTTATTTAATAATATACTTCCATCGAATGCACTTAATAAGGTGACACTTGATCCAAATTTGCCGACTTCCAAATTATCCAGAAGATATGAAATAGCTGGATAGACAGCTTGGTACTGCCACGCTGCATCCACCACCAAGTACAGGTTCGTTTTAGGGCGAAAATCATTTGAAGTGGTTTCAGTTGTAATACAGTTTAAATCATTCATACTGCTACCTATAAATATAATAAAAAAACATTAAATATATTATGTACCTATGAGTACCTCATAAATAATATCGGTCTCCAAGTCATTCGTTATTTATTTCTTATTCAGAATATTTATACTTACTGACATAAGTCTGAAAGTTAGTTACGGCACTGTTTACAGGTTGTTGGAGTCCACCTATTATTGTACCTCTTAAAGCCATATTGGTGTCTAGAGCGGCTGCAAAAGCGTACGTTTCCGCGATGAGTTCAGTATTTAATATGAGCTCTTGACTTAAATTTCTACGATTACATGCTCTGCGTGTTGGATTATTTACACCGTTCTAAAAAAAAACTTAGGTTATTGATATCAATAAAAAATATATTATATTTTAAATAACTAGTTATTTATTGAAAGCTTACCCTCGGGCTGTAATACATGTCCAAAACTTGTGACAATTTAAGGGAACTTGAGCCTGCTACAGAAGATCTTAAAAGGCTGCCTAAGATAAAACCATCGATATCACCACGGATTTCTGGATCCGTCATTTCTACATTAATTCTACTGTGTAACATATAGAACCTAGGCGCCTGTGTCGAATTCCAGTTACCCGCTGTACCAATTGAAATTGTGGGATTCCCTCGTTCTGTATTTTGAATGAGTACAGCTTCAGCTAAATCACCTAAAACAAACTGCATTATAAAGTTACGTCCTTCTTATTAGTTTTTCATAATATTAATATTCCTTTAATTTTTTTTTATCATTTAGTAGTTTAACAATGTGATCGTATGAGTATTACCTCATCTGTTTTAGTTACGAGATCTTTCTATTTTACTTATGTATAATAAAGAGTAACATAATCAAATTTGATTGGATTAAACTGGATTAAAATGGAACTATAAAAACTTCGCACCTGACAATGTCGTAGGATATAAGGACGATACGAATTGTTGTATGTTCGGATCGTTAATAATTGAGCCTTTGGCTAACTCAAGAATAGGTATATTTTGGAATTGCGCCCCGCCTGCTATTCCAGCAAGTAAATGTCCAGCAGATACGGCACCCCATCTTGTAAAGACGACACCATCTAAAATTGGGCACTGGCTCTCTCCTAGTACCTGGCGTTCAGATTTCAGACCACTTAAGTTCGTATATTCAACATCGTCTTTAGGATTAAATTGTCTCATTTGTCCAATTTTATTGTACGAATTCCTGTAAATAAAAATAAATTATCACTTAAGGCATGTAAATAATACATAGGGGAATTGTGCTCAAGATGGTATACTATGATAAGATGACACACTACAATATTGATCAAACTATTAGCGCTAAGTGCGATCTTGTGACGTTTTAGAGAGTGTATGTAGATGCAGCTAGTGCTTAAATTCAGTATGGTTGAAAGTGAATGCAGAAGGGCACTATAAAAAAAATACTTACAAGGAATTTACATCAAAAATTTCAACGTCATCATCTTTTCTAATTTTTTTAGCAACGTCGCGAATAGTTCTTAGTACACGATATTGGGCAAGGGAATTACAACTATTTTCATCACCACGAACCCTTGCATCCACAGTCGTTGAAAGCATATGGTGAAGAGCACACTGTATTTAGAAAGTAATAAAAATATTTAAACAATCTGTTTTTTTTTAAATTTATTTATTTTTCGGCATTCAAAGAAGTATTTATTACCTTTAAATTAGAATTAACTGTATTATTAGCCAAAACTTGTAGATTTCCAGGAATAATCTTTGTTAAAAGTAGCTTATTACGATGAAAGGAGTGAAACGTTGGTGCGTAAGGTAATACAGTTGACGACGCTCCCATATTACCTTCAGGTTGATGAAATTCTATACCATCTTGTCTATAACTAAAATATTTGTAAATAAAACATATTAATAACATAAAATGTGTGCTTGTACATTATTTAAGTAACGCTATATTACTTACGTTTGCAGTAACAGAACTACTAGTTGCCTCAAATCCATATTTACATTTGCGTTGTCTTCTATTTTTCGGATGATATCAATTAAAATTGCCATGGTTGTAGGAGGTAAATTATTTCTATTTATTAAAAGAGGATTAGTATAGCATTCTCTAAGTTCTGGGGCTACACTTGGTTGTGCAGTTAACTGGGTGTGTGCAGGGCGTGATGCCGCCAGCATCGTAATAACAAATCCAAATATTAATCTGTAATTAGGTAATATTATTTTATAATCGACATTGTAGAAAGTCCTATTGATGCATTATACATAACAATCTAGCTACATGACCAAATGTGGGTATGGTTTTTCAAATAAGTTATTAATTTATTATTGACAACAAAATCTGAATGATGACAACAGCACTAAAGCATTTGAATGACTGTACACCAGTATCCGTATCTGTACCGTATCAATATTTAACATTTTATCAGTAAAGTATATACATAAAAGATTTAAAATATATTTAACAAAGTTCAGAATTTAAAATGTGTTATTGCACCTATAATATTTTTTTATTATGACGAATAATCATTTGACTTTGTCCGAATGATAAAACTTAGGCTTCTACGTAAATACCAGTTGATACAAAACGAATAAAAAAATAGCTAAATAAATTATATATTTAAAAGTCCTGCTCCTCTGGGCTTTTAAAAAAACAACATGTTCCATAAATCCATAATAACGTGAAACCTAACTAAACTATTTTCTCACTTGACAATTACAATAACTCTTAACAATTTGAGCGTAGTAGGTACCAAAGAAATAAAACTATTTAAAACTATCTCCGTTCCTTTCATGAAGAACGGTATTTTCACATCAATCTTTCATAGGCCTTTTTTATAAAAACTTAGAAAGAGAATAGCTTAACACTACTTTTTACACCAGTAAAAATCTTTACTTAAAGTGTGTAATTCTTATAAGATTGGAATGTTTAAATAATACGACTCCATTGTAGCGCGTTTAGGAAACTTGCGGTTGTAAATCTAACGACTGTAGGCTCGATGTCCATTGGAGATAGTGTTTATAATGAAAAACGCCGTTGTTCCCGTTCATTTGTCCGAAGTTACATCTGAGTATGAGGGTGAAGTACTCTCTCTATATTGTACTTACGTAGTACCTACTCTGTTAATTGATGGAAATGCGTGATCGTGAATAATAAGTAAAAATAGTAGTACTTAAAGTAAGTAATTTTACACCAAAACAGTTTTTTTTAAAATTATCGGTTATCTTAATTAGTTTATTCACATAAGTACTAAGAGAATAGAAAATATAATAATATCAAGAAAAACGTCTCAGTTCATTTCAATATCCACATTGTGGAAATTAGAATATGAATAATTACCTAATCATAACCATTCTTATATAGTATATAATAATAAATATAAGCAGGTACTTACAGCGTCATATTGCTTTCTTATTTCACAATATAATTTAAATGAAATCTAAATATAGTACTTTTCACTACACTTTACAATCATATAGATATATTCATGTTCGTCACTAAAATTTACTGTTTTTTATAGAGAATAAACGAACAATGTGTGAATTGATATTATTCGGGCACACCTAGCGCATACCAAGTAAAGACTTGTAAAATAAAGGGCAGTATTACTCGATAAGATAATGAAAGCAGGTCTAGATAAATTCGTAGCTCATGATAGCCGCACTGTACGCGCTTATCTATCTATATCTATTTTTGCTGGCGATTACAAAGATAACATTGATTATGGTGAAACCTGTTATTTTTTTATTATGCTGATTTTTATTTAGGCTTGAATCTTGACCTATTTTTTTTTATTTGCTCCTTATAATGGGGACGAAAGATTTATTAATGCTTATTATAAGGTTTATGATTATTTATGTGAAGGCACGTCGTGTTAGTGACACGTGGGAAAGGGAAAGCAGGGAGGCTACACAAGGTTCCTTCTGCGTAGCAAGGCATGTGTGGAATATAACATGAAGATGAAAAAAAACCTATTAAATCAAAAAAATCCATTACTATTGTGAGGCTAAGTTAACACAAATTAAATGTTGAGTTAGTACGGAAAAGTATAAGTGACAAAATATTATGTAACTAATAAGAAATTAAATAAAATAACATTCATAATTTTACAGAGGTCTCAAAGACTAAAAAGTAATCGACGAGGATGGGATTCGAACCCACGCGTGCAGAGCACATTGGATTAGCAGTCCAACGCCTTAACCACTCGGCCACCTCGTCTCTTGATAATCGTGACATATTTTATTATAACTAGATTTGATAACTTCTAAACTTGTTATAAATTTCTTATTATTTTGAATTTAAAATATTTACGTTATTATGATTACCTATTCATGACGTAAATGTGTATTAGTATGTTTAAAAAATCATTATTGATTCAATGTAAGTTATCGTTTTTTTTTTGTAATGAAAAATAATTTAAATATTTATTAAAATACCAATTGTCGGTTAAGGCACACAAACTGTGTAAATACTTTTACATATTGCATGAAGATTATTAATATTGAAATGTACACCAGTGCCATCTATCAACATTTGATGAACTCAGTTAAATATCAATTTATTTTCGTCTAATAAGATTTTTTATTAATTGATATAAATTATGTATAATCAATCAATCTATTAATAGGTAAATTATAAAAATAAAACTAGTTATTTGTATGCATAACTTATTGTAATTTACAGCACAGCGCCATCTATTTAGTAGCAGGCAAAGTGTTATGTTACTTCATTAACTTAGTTCCAATACGTTTCCTAGATGTCGCTTTAAAACAAATAATAAATTGAAAGAGATAATTAATTACTGTAATTCTATATCTTAATAAATATAGATTACTAGCGGACGCGCGCAGCTTCGCTTGCGTATTTATGGGGGAATTCTAATAACCCATGAAATAACCCATGTGTTCAACGAAATATTTTTAAGAGTCTAAATATAAAATTTTACAAAAATCGGTGGCGATTTAAGAATTTGTCCATACAAACTTTCAACCCCTTATTTGCACTCTTTGGGGAAGAATTCTAGAAAACTATGAAACACGTATTCAATTAAATACTTTTAAAAATCTAAATTTCAAATTTTATAAGAATCGTTGCCGATTTTAATTTTTTTCCATACAAACTTTGAGCCCTTATTTTACCCCTTTAGGGTTAAAATTTTTCAAAATCCCTTCTTAGTGAATGTCCAGATTACGAAAGTAAACATCTGTCCAAATTCCACGTTTCTACCATCAGCGGTTACGGCTGTGCGTGCGTCTTACCTCAGTCAGTGAGGACAAGTCCTTTTATATATATAGATTAACAGTTGTATAAGATTTAAGTTTTAAATAAATTATGATTTATGCTAGAAATTATTCAATCTAGCCAAAAAGTTGAGCCCCAGATTTATTGTACTAACATGTAGCTTGGCTTCCTAAAGCAAAAGAAACGTCTTCGGGTTTTCTTTTCTTTTCTATTCACTTATGCACTTATATAAGTGACACGACTTAGGAGAAATTAATTTAAAATGAAGATAAAATATTTTTTATAACATGAAATATTATTATGCAGGAACCATCACCACGGTACCGCTTATACAAATTACAAAGTATAATATGTACTGTATACATTATTAATGATTATTATGTAACTTTAATTTGAGTTATATAAATATGTATGGTAAGTCATATTTCATATTTTTTAATGTATTCGTTTTTATACTATCAAAATAGTATAAAAACGAATACATTTTTAAAATAAAAAAATGAGCTTCACACTGTATCCCGCACACAGCTGTGTAGGCAGAGGGGGAAACCCAGTGTTAAGACAGTTTGTTCCCCACTTCCCTTCGAATTCTGGGGGCATTGCGTGTGAGTGGCGGAACTCAACGCCGCCCTTTACCTCGACACCAGAGCGAAGAAATTTAAATATATATTTTAAATAAATATTTTATATCCTCGAGTAGGAAACGCACTCACAACCACTCGGTTTACAGTCAAACGCTTGTGCCCCTGCGCCACGAGTGGCCTCTAATAGTAGGTACTATTTAGGTACAATTATTGTTAGTAAAATAAAGAAATAATAAAAATAATGATATTATAAAGAAAAGTTTTTCATTATTTACTTTGAATGAAACATAACGTTTTACAAAATAAAAGCGTACTCGAACATTGCTTAGAACTAAAACAAGAAAAAGAAAAAAGTAAGTAGAAAGAAAGATGAACAAAGAGTATTCTACTTTGAATTAAAAATAGCGCGTTAATTAAAAGCTCAAGGAATCCACTAAAGGTATAAAGTAAAAGTCCGTTTGATTATATTATTTACGTTCTGTCAGCGGCAGGCTGACTCGCTGCTCCACCTCCACAGTCTAGACGAGAGACGAGAGACGAGAGACTTCTCTCATTGAGATTGCAGCACATTACATTGATTGGTGCGACCGACCGTCTCGCGTTGCTGAGAACATGCTCGTATGTATATGGAAACAAAGGATTTATAA
>DWNA01000951.1:0-17522 GCA_018249835.1 Heliconius besckei | reverse complement strand
TATATATCTCCAGTACAGTACGTTTCTCAGATTAATGGAGAATACAATCAAGATTTACTAAATTTTCTAACCCACGTAAAATATTATTGTATAAATACTTTGAGATATTGGGATATCTAAATTTTAACCCTTAAATAATCAAATTTAAATATTATCTTTATTTTTTCGCGCTCTTCCGCCTTTCAATAAATATTGTCTTGATAGTAGGGTGGTGCTTGGACAAGAGCGTGAAGCCGTTTGTTTAGCTCTAAAATCTTTGGTTAAGTCTGCCAAAAGGCCACAATAGGTTTTGTTAGTTGATTTTTCAAAGTATCTTTTTACCTTCAATTCAAATTGAATGTTAAGATACTCCGTTCCCATTAAGACACTTCCATTTCCCAATTTTCACCCAATTCTGGGCTGCGCTGGGTTTTGCGTGTTGAGTAACGGACAACAACGCCGTCTTTGCCTTGTTACCAGAGCGAGGAAATGAAATTAGTAAAAATTTTATTCCCCCTAGTGGGAACAGAACCCACAACCATCGTGTCATGACGATTATGTCAGTTAGTCAGCTTATTCTTCATCATTTTTAAATGAGGTATTAATGATTTTTCGAACTAAAATCGAACCTACAACCGTCATGTATAGTCAAATAATTCCTTTTTATCTCACAAATCAATCGATCACAAGAAATTCTATAGGTAAAGGTTTATAAGAACCAATTGATAGGCAAACCACGATTAGAACTGCTCTGTAATCTAAGACCGTTTGAGTAATAACTGAGTAACGAATGCTTTTTAATTTGCTTTTTTAGTTACCTTTTAGATTTTCTTTTTTTCTGTGTATTTTATCTTTATATTCCTTTATGTATAGAATGTTGACCTGTAGCTGCTCTGGTGTTACATGGGGTCATGACAGGCGGAGAGATCTCTTACCATCAGGTTACCCATACGATCGACTACCTTGTTTTTCCATAAAAAAAACATTGCTTCGATAGCGCTGCCTGCGATCAGCGTCATAATTCATGCACAATCCTTATTCAGTTCCAAGTATAAACCAATAACTTATAATATAAAACGTATTTGTAATTAGGAACCTAACAATATGCGAAACACCCCCTAATTTACATAAAGAACCTTGAAATCCTATTTTATAAATTCTGAGACATAAAAAGGCTATAAAATATATCACAATGACAGCTTTATATTATTTTAGGTGAAATAAAACATTATTTCTAATAACATTACACAATTCCGTTCATTACGGTGTGAGGGAGGGACATAATAAAAAGGGAAGGTGGGGATGTAGGGTAGCAGCTATTATTTTCTTTTCCTGGGACGTATCTATATGAACAATTAATAATAATACGATATTGCTTGATTACTTACTTAGCATCACGCTGTATCCCGCATACAAATGGGCAGACAGAGGGAAGTATTATCGCACCACGCATCGCCTAACTTTCGAAATCTTAGGGGTTGGCTGAATAAACTCAACGCCTCGGTGTGTATATCAAAGCAGAATATTGATAATAATTTTAATATGACCCTTTCCCCCGAGTTGGCATCGAACCCACTACCAACGCATGTACAGTCAGACGCTGCCTACTTTGCCACAGTGGTCTTAATCAAACATAATATCTTTTTATTTACATTCGAACGTGCTACCTCCACCAGCTTACCACTGTGCACTGGAGGTCAGATGGGATTTTCCTTCATTTCCAACATTAATGGTTAAAATAATCTAAAGGCCCAATTTCAGTGGGAATATCAAAGGACACAAATTATGTAACATCCACGCAGAGCTCCGTTTATTACTAAAGAGTAATGAGAACGCACTGTGGAACTATGGAATGGCTCGTGTTGAAAATGTTACAGATAAATGTATCTATGTACGTCTGTTTGTTTTTTATAAGTACTAAATTTAGAACATATTAATTTTTATAAAACTATTTTGATTTATTGAGTTAGGTTAAGTTAAACTTACAAAGGTTTAATTTTAGCTTATTGTTAGTTTGTAAGTACATTTATATTTACTGTTTTGGCCACTCCTATTTTATGTTTAGTCCAGTGGCAACATTAAGTTGTTAGTTTGTTCCTACAATGGCTGTTCTATGAATGATGTACAAAATGTGATTGTTCCAAAGAAATATATATAAAAAGACAATTATTTGACAAAATAATTATTCATCATTCATCTAGTATCTTAACACTTATAAATTAAATAATTAAAACTAATGTTTATTTTTATTTTATTTTAAGGATTTATTATGACTACTTTGGTTAAAATTTGCCAAAGGTATTATGGCTGGTTTTATATTTATAACACAAATATACTTAAATCTGTATACTTATCGTTTAGAAGCGTACAAAAATAACCGAAAAGAAATCGAATCCGAAGCTTTTGGAAAGAGTCCACGTTCACAGGATCAAATTTCTAAACGAACATCTCTATATACAAAACAAAGCGAACTAGCACAACACGAACCGTGAAATGTACGTATAAATATTTTATTAACAATAGCTACTCAACACATTCGTTAGTCCAACGCAGTGCGTACATCAGTCGTGACCGTAAAATTAATCTAGTTACCACATAACTTAACTGTATAGGAAAAATTTGAATAACTAAAAGCTGTTTCACGCTTTTTCTTGCAAAGCAAGACAGAGAATATAGTGGTAAGTCACTCCGTTCCCAATTTTCCACCTTATTTTCAAGGCATTATGTTTTAAGTAGAGGACCTCTTTGCCTTGTTGCGAGAACGAAAAAATTTATATAATTCACTCCCATAAATAGAAATCGAACCCACGACTACCACACTAAAGCATGATGACGGATGATGATGAAGAAAAAAAAATGATGACGGCCTCAACATGTCGTATTGTCAACATGATGTCAGACATCTTACTAAAAATATACTATTAAGCCAAGTTAACTAACTTTTTTTAGTTTCACGCTCTATCCCGCATATAACAGAGCAGGCAGAGAGAACCTGGGAACCTAGTTTTAAGGCTCCCTGTTCCCACTAAAACACTTCCGTTCCTCACTGGAACTGGCCTCAATTTAACTAATTTAATTAACAAGATATAATATTGACTGCTGGAGGTTTAAGCACTTACACTAAATTTACTTCTACAGTAGGTAATAACAGGACCTAATACTACGTTACTAAGATTAATGACCATATAGAGAATCTGAAATCTAATTGAAATGGTAATTTACTTTCGTGTTTGAAATGTTTGGTGATTAAAGCCTAAAGTTGTTAGTAGCACTAAATATTATCGTTTTAAGTTCGAATCCTATTTAAGAATGCTAATATCTATACTTCAATATTAATATTAAAAACCGGCAAAGTGCGAGTTGGACTCATGGACGAAGGGTTCAGCAATAGAAATATATAAAGTAATAATAATTTACGAAAATTTTAACGGTCTTACTATGACGGTTCCTGAGATACAGCCTGGTTACAGATGGACAGAAAGACATACAGACTGTAGGCCGGCAACGCACCTGTAGCTGTTCCGGTGTTACACGGGGCCGTGGACGGCGGGGATCACTTATCATCAAGTGACCCCCAGGCTCGTTAGCCTTGTCGTTCCATAAAAAAGTCAAAGAAGAAGGGAAGGAAGAAGCACGTTAATATTTTCTTTGTAACGAACTATGGGTAAGCCGTAGCGTAGGTTTAAAATAATTGTTCATTTCATTTTTTCAGTGATAAGATGGAGTACGGTACGGCGTTATGTTCCGCCACCCAATACTCAATATCTTTTTAAAAAATATAAATCATTCAAATAAAATAATTCAGTCTTCCGATTGCGAATCTAATCTAAGCTAATACCTAAGCCTAATAAATTGTTGAAATATAATAAAAAAGAACTATAACTTCAGATGGCTATAATGAATATCTGTTGCGCTAAGGCCAAGAATCTCCAGAAAACGGGTATTAATCCGACTTACAGTTCACAGAGCAAATCTAATTTCGGAAACGCTGAGCGACTCCCACAAAATGCGGTTTGCCGAGCAATTGGTTGAGGATGGCTGGGTGAACTGTCGATGAATTTTTAAATATCTTTTTTTTATAATTTAAATTTTTCAATATAAATTATCACATTTTCTATATTTTTCTGTTATATTTACGTAATTTTTTATACCTAATGGTTTTTAAAATTTAAATTCGGCAACTATAACAAGCAATCTTTGTCTCAAAGCCTCAATCTCTCTCTCTCAGCAATAGCCTCCTTAATCTGGTACCATATAATACACAAAAATAATGTAAAAGAAAGAAATACTCGAATAAACTCAAAACATGCTCAAATAACACTTGAAACAAATGCCGTTTTTAACATTTCTAAAGTGTTATGGTACATGAAGGATCTATCCTTTTCTTTAAAACCTATGAGAACAGCGTAGTGGCCGTACCTCTTTGGCGGTATTAAAGAGAGAGTTGTTTTAGGTTTTCTAAAAAATATCATCGAAAAAATATGTTTGTTACTGTGAAGACTCAACGTACTATGAAGAAAGTGAAACAACATATTAACTTATCTATAAAGCATAATTGAAAAACTATCGATAAACCCACATCACTACCGTTAATGTAAAGAGTCCGCCCCTGCGAGGCGTCGAGTAGGAATTTGACTTGTAGTAAACCAATATCTAGAGAATTGTCACGGATGGGTGAACAAAGGATTTGTGGAGCCTAAGATTTGAAGTTGTAGAACTGTAAGTAGGGGTCGTAGAATCGATTCCAATTTGGGGAACTGTTTATGCTTAATTTTTTTCTAGTTCGAATTAATACAAGACGTTCGAATTAAACTCTCTAACTTTGAGAGAGAAATAAACGGTAAAAAGAGAGACATTACAACGTATCCCACAAAGAAGTTGTAGTGGCGCAACGGTAATGCGAGGAATTCCCATTTCGATTTCAACTTGGAGGAATAAATTATTTTCATTTGCCCTACTCTGCTAACAAGACAAAGTGCTACGGTGTGTTCCGCTAGTTGACGAATAATATCTCGAAAAATGAGCGGTGCGTGGAGAACGGAATGTCTTGACACTAAGTTTCCTCTGCTCACCCTGTTATATGCGGGATATACCGTGAAGCTAACCCATCTAAGTATAAGAATTCTTACTAAAACATAATATTATAATATTTCATACATTATATGAATACGCTATAAATTCAGGCACAATGCAGCTAAGACTTCGTGAATATTAAAATCTATTGTCTTTGTGGCAAAAGGTAACTACAAAATGCAGTAAATTTTATTTAAACAACACCAGCCAAGACTATCTAAGCATGTGTTCTATGATAGTTTTGTATATAACATCCGTGATGTGTTTAATAAATGTTTTTTCGCTTTGTAACAAGGCAGAGCCCGGCGTTGAATTTCGCCTCGAAAATTCTTAGTGCCCAATGGTACCCTTTCTTTCCCTACTTTCCGCCGAATGCTCGAGGCCTTGCGTGTTCAGTGGCGGTACTTAACGCCTTGAATTCTACAACTCGACAGTTAACACACATTATCTTCAAAATTGTGCGGTGCATGGGGAAGTGAGTGTTAAAAAACTCCCTTCTGTATCAGTGTTTTTACTATTCGGAAAAAAGCATAAAACAGAATAATAAACTCGAATAACTTACGTTAAAACAATCAAAATCGCTTAATCGTTTAAGAGCAATTTATTTGCGCATCTTTCTTGAGGTAACAGAATTAGAGGTACGGTGGTACGGAGGTACGGTGTGACAGATATACAACCATTACGTCGTAATTCGCCGTAATGCCCAGAATTTACTGTGTGATGCCACTTTTTTGTACGGTGATTGATGGTTACCCTTTATTCTTGGTAAGGTTGAAGTTTGAATAGAAATATTTTTCTCACTTTTCTTCTCTTTTTCAAAAGGTTGAAGGCATTGTGGCAAAGTGCAACAGTCACTGACTCGCTTATATAGGTGTGGAATCAATATTCAATATCAAGGGTAGTATGATGAGAGTTTGGTTAGATTCTGATTATGGGATCCGGTTGCAGTAAGTTTCTTTTGGTAAAAATTTTAATATATTATTTAAATTGTAATTATTTCTATATTAAGAATATAGAAATAATTATTATATAAGAAAGGTAATAAAGTGTGAAACTAATAAAACTATCTTACTAAAATATCTTACAATCTTTGTTCTGACTGCAACCTTATCACAAAAATACAATAAGTCCAGATGTCATATTAGAGCGAGAATAAAAGAACCATATAAAATTAAACACAGCTTACGTTCAAATGAAATGAACTTATATTTATTATGTAGACGCCTTCGTAGTGCAGTGAAACAGCGTGTTACCTGTTTGCGTGAAGGTTTTAGGTGCGTATTCCACTTTGAGGACTTGTTATATTAAAAAAAGTGTGTGGAAAAGGAAAAGTCGTGGCGCAGGGAAATAGAGTATGCCTGCAGGCGCGACAGAATGTGGGTTCGATTATCATTTGAGTTAACTAAATATTTCATATTTTAATTTCCTGCTTTACGTTCCCATCAATACACTACCGTTTCTATACTTTCTATTAATACTATTTTCCGCCGAATTCTTGAGGCATTGCGTTTAGAGTGGCGGAACTCAACACCACAGTTTTCCCTCACGCCATTGCCACAACGGACTCTTTACATATTTAAAATGGCACAAAACTCATTCGCTAAGCAAAGTTTCGTTTAAGTGAAACTTAATTAAACGCCTAAACTCGAAAACTTGTCGGCGGTAGGACTTAGTTAATTAAACTTGAAAAGTATCTAGCTTGTATTATTAATTCTATTTATTTTGAAACTTCTTTAAAATAAAGTATGATATACATATATTCCTTTATTTTTTTCTTTTTTAACACTATTTCAGCAGGTCAAATTGTAACTATGAGCATGGGAACAAACATGTAAACGCGACATGTTGTGAGTTCGACTCCCACTCGAGAAAATGAAATATTTTTCAATTCCTCGCCACTCAACACGCAATGTCTCCTGAGTTCTATTATTCATAAGAAATAGTCTGATGACAGGCGGACAGATAGACAGACAGCGGAGCGCTACTATTAGGGTTTCGTTTTAACCTTTAAACCTCGTTTCGACACTATAAAAACTAACATTTCCTCAAAACTCATACAAAATCATCATCTTGAATTCACAACTTTCTATAACAGGCTATTCATTTTCCTAAACTTAAGAACTTTTACGGAAAGCTCAATCATATTTACGTATAAAATCACAATATTTATGACACACACACACGACACTATGTATGACACATACAACATATATTAACCACTTTGTATGCAACTCTTGTTTAGACTGACGGTATTATTCTGATACTTTCTTAAAGGGATATCTTGTTTTTTATATTTAAACCAGCTTTTACCTGTTGAGGTCAATCACGCAAGCATGCCACTAAACTATGCGAATGCGAATTGCGAATAAACTCGACAGATCGTGGGCAAGGGCAAGGGCTTTCCACTCGAGGCAAAGAAAGAAGGTTTTACTAGAAATCTTAAAATCCTATTTTTGTGTATTTATATATATAAAATCGAAAGTTCACTCACTCATCACGAAATCTCAGAAACTACATGTGCTAGGAATCTCAAATTTTGCATAGGAGTTACTTATAGGACGTAGGTGCTCGCTAAGACGGGAATTTGCAATATTCGACTTCTAAGGGGTTGTTTTTGGGGTTGATAATTTATATGAAACTTTGTTGATACAAGTGCTAGGAGAGTAAAATTTTGCGGGCGAAGCTGCTGGCGGTTGCTAGTAATGAATAAAGCTAACTTCACGCTGTATCTCTTATAAAGCTTGTGCATGTGTGAGTTTGTTATATTTGCAATTGATTAATATTAGCTATTGGTCTAATTAAAAATATCAGTTATTTTCATAATAGGAACATGAAGGTAAGGCCAAAGCGCTGGCGTTAGCCAAATAGCGGGTTACATTGCGCGCGCGGCTGTTGTGGGTTTGATTTCCCACTCGAGGAAATGGAATATCCAATATTTTCATTTAGTCGCTCTGGTAACTAAGCTGTGTTAATTTTCTTCACTCAATTTGCAATAACCCCAGAATTTGGCGGCAATGTCTTAATGGCAACCGAGTGTCTTAACACTAGGGTCCCAGGTTCCCTTTCCCACACCGTGAATCTATAAAAGAAACTTTTTTACAACAAATGATAAAAATCTCATTTACAAAAGCGGAGTGTAAAGGTAACATGACGTTGTATCTGCGCGTGTCAACACTGATATTTAAATGATTGTTTATTCGATACTGTTTGCACGGATGTATGGGGAGTGGAAGTCTTATATCTTTAGTGCTTATTTATGTTTAATTAACATTCCTCAATGGGATTTGAATTTTGATTTTTTTGAATAAACACTTTTATGTTTTTAACGTTTTCAAAATGTTTAGCTTTTTTTACAAAATTTATAAAAGATTCAATGTACCGGAAGTCGCACCGGCGCCTCTTGGAAACTGAACATTCAGATCCTATATCCGCTATATTGCAATAAGTTCCTGTCAGGCTACGTCGAAATTACTTTACGCTTACTACAACGTTATTTATGTTGTTAGTCTCTCCACTCAAACCGGCATGAGTTTGAAGCCCGGTACGTTTGATTTTGGAAACTTCACGCACGCTTCGGACGATTCAATATCCCCCATATAGCGGGATAGGCAAAGAAAATCTAATATTAAGGCAGGCAGTCTCCACCCAATTTTCTCGACATTGGCTATTGAGAGGCGGAAAGGGAAGTAAAAATATCTCCACGTAAATAAAACCCAAAACCATCGCGTTAACAACCAGGGGAAGGACCACATCCAGTACAGTTAATTCCGTAAAACATAGTTATGCAAGCGCACGTAAAACCTCTAAACTGCTTAGTTACTTTTACGAGCCGCCTTAGCGGAACATTTTTATAGTAACTTGCATACAGTATAAGTCGGGTTACACACTGACACTGACGCGTTGTATGGGGGATGGGGGTGATATTATATATAGTGTTTCGTCACTTTAAATTGTTAAATTGTTATATGCTCGTACTATATGTATAAGCATTTCTATAATACGATCTAATTAGGTAAAGTTAGATATTTTTTAGAAAACATAGCACACCACTAAGCTATAATACTATGTTATCTGAAATCGTATGGGTTCGTAGCGGTTAGAGCGGTCGGACGGTTTCCAAGAGGTGCGGGTTCAAAACCTCTTCTATGTTCAAATTAAAGCTCAAAAGTATTTTATTTTTCCTAATTGTGGAATAGGACTTAAAAATGTTAAATATTTCAACCTCTTGGTTAAGTTGGGTTTTGAGTCTCGAAAATTGGCAGGAAAGTGGGGAACGGAGAGTCTTAACACAAACAACAAAGCGCTAAGACAGGTTATGTTTAATAGGTGTTGGAGTCACCGAAAACAACACCGTACCTTGTATAAACGGCTGTCTCAGTCTTTATTTATTCTAATATCTATATAATTTATTCTTAACTACTTGTCAGCTAAGCTACGTTTAACTTCAAAGATTTAATGATATCATTATTATAAATTAATCAGTTTAGTGTAGGGGACGTGGCCTACACTATTTAGCTTGAGATTAGCGGCTCGATAATAAAATATAATATTTTAAATAAAAGTTGTATCTCGCTAAACTCTCACTCGCGTGAAGATGAAAAAAGAGAAATAAAAATGGAATTGGTACCTGTAACTAAAGTAAATATTTACTCTATTTATATATTTTGTACGCAAATCTCACAATAAATATTAAATATTTGCCAATCTAATATTGAAACTCAATATAATCAATTTTGTATGCACGTGATCGGTTTTCCAAATTCACTTCCCAAATCGGGTATTTCACAACTAACTTATGGTCTTTTAGTTTCACGCTGTAACATGCACATAGCAAGGTAAGCAGAGGGAAACGGGGTACCTAGAATTAAGATACTCCGTTCCCATTAGGACACTTCCGTTGCGTCTTGAGTGATGCAACTTAAAAACGCGCCGTGCCTCAACACCTGAGCGAAGAAATAAAACCCGGACAACAGGAAAAAGAAAGATAGACAAACTAATAAAAAAAATAGTTGGTTTGTATTTTGGTAACATGTAAATAATTATAAATAGAGAAGACATGGGCGTTTTGAAATCACAGATAGTTTTTTCATATACGAGTATATGTAATGATAAAACTCTATCGTCACTGAGTGACTCACAAAATTATTAGGGTTATTAAAGTTGGAATTTGGCGTGTTTAGTACGGTCGACTAGTCGTGGCCTTTTTAAAATTAGCTGCAGGGAGCTGGGCTGATTTGATTTTAGGACTTTTTCTCACTTTAGGTTATTTTCGAGGGCAAAATCAGAAAACTTAACTTGAGGGCGACCACGATTCGTCGTCCATACTGTAGGTAGGTTCAAGAATGTAGAGGAGCACTTAGAGAGGATTTCTCAAAATTTCTACAGAACCAGAAAATAAAGATTTTACTTAGTCTTACTAGGGAAACAAGGAACAGAGTGGATGTATTTTATAAATTTCTACTATAAAATTTCACCAATTTTTGGTGTACTATGACAGTTCCATAACCATAAGACATAGAAGCCCTCCAAGAGACAATAGCATCGAGACAGCGACTCAGATAGTATCATCGTTAAATATGACTTGAAAATACTGCTATGGGTAGTTTGACAAAAAGATGAAAATCTATGAAAGTTACGATGAAAATTCTATTTTAAGTGACTCTACCTAAGAGTATGTTGTAAAATATGCCTTACAAATAAACGAAAGTATATTTTATTTAATCTTCAGCGTGATTTATAGGGTAGCTAGGTATTCCTTGCTTTAGGTATAAATTGGAACAGCACTGGGTTCTATACTAATTTAATTTATTTTTGAAGTGCTGATTTTTGAATTGAAATAATAATTTTATATTAAACCGTCCATTCATCGCGGAAGGCTGTATTATATTACGATAATTAAAAAATAATTAATTAATTATAAAGTGGGGAGCGGAGTGTCTGTACTACAGCGACGAAAATGAAAAGATTAAAAATTTCATTCCTCCAAATGGAAATCGAACCCACAGCCTGTCGCATTCGCTGCGCTACGGCGGCCTCTCTAAAATTATTGCAATATAATACAATAAGCTCTCATAATCTATCCATAATATAAAGCAACGTTCGTGAGCGCGACGTTCACGTCGTGATCTCGATAGAAACAACTTCCGTTTTGTGACATCTTTTTAGATTAGACTTCTTTGTGAGATTATAACAGTAAAATCTATATAAAGAAATCTAAGCTAGATTCAGAATTTGAATCTACCATCATTGCGTACAGACGCAAATTGAAATTTTGAAACTGAAAGCAGAGAAAACCTAGTGTCAAGACACACCGTTCGCCACCCTTCAACCGAATCGGAGACCTTGCTTGTTAATGGAAAGTTACCAACGCTTTTTCTTTTGCAGTTTCTTCTGCAAAAAGTTTTTGCTTATATTTTTATTAAGTAGGCATAAGGTAAGCAAAAAAAGCAGAATTCCACGCAGCGCAGACCTCCGCCACTCAACACGCAAAGTTTCATAAATTGGACGGTGCTTGGTGAACGATGTCTTAACACTATGTTTCCTCTACTGAATATAAGGGGGTACGGCGTGGACCTGAATAAAAATAAATTATTTGAATTATTAAAAAACCATGAGTTATTAAAAGACCATAATTTTTTAAAAGACCCATAAACTGACGCGTGAAATAAAAAAAACAAACTTAAAAAGGCTAGGGCTGGCTGTAATATTTGGATCCTATGGAACTCACTCTGGGGATAAAACTACGTTGTTTCATCTGAACAATTGAGAAAAACAACCTGTAATTTATTATTATCCCTTAACACTTAAGTTATTAGGTTACTCCAACGAAATACTTCTAAATGTGTTTTCCTTAACTTAAGATGCCTTCAGCTTTATATAAAGTATGGGTAGGTAGAGGGAATATAATTTTATAATATTTCCTTTTTTTAAATATTAACATAATAAAATTTAAAAAATATATATTTATTAAAACTTTAAGATGTAAAAAAAAATAACTCGGAAACAGAGTGGTATCTGGGGAAAGTAGTGTTTTTACATTAGATTCCCTCTTCCCTCTGCCTACTCAGCTATACAGTGTGAAAAAAGAAAAGAAATATTCTATTGTGAACAATGCCTTACGTCATAGGAGGTAATGTTTACTTTTTTGCTTGTATAATTATTATAATTGGCAATTATTTTTTTCTTTCATTTGAAAACAGTAATTGATTGTTATTATAAGGACTTGACACCATCTTGACACGGATAGAGGTGCTGAGCACGCGATTTGAGAGTTCAAAGTCTAAATGCTAGAGGGAACCTAGACTTATTAGAAAGAACCTAGTGTTAACACACTCCACATCACATGCACTGCTAATATTTTGAGAGACTGTGTGTTGAGTAGCGGAACTTGACGCTGCACTTTATCTTGTGCTCGTTTTCAATCCCAAGTTGTGGGTTCGTTTTCAACTCGAGACTCGAATTCATTAGGATCATTTCCACGCTCTGGTAACAAGACAAAGGACGCGGTTGAATTTCAACAATTACCACACAATGTGTCATAAATCGGGCGAAAATTAGGGAGCGGAGAAGTTACAATATGAAGCAAATAAAAAAAACTGACTATAAACACTCCCCCAAATGAAAGTAGAACCCAGAATCATCATCTGTTAAATATATGTCAACTGAGCCACTATGGAGTTAAATTATCTCAATAATTTCATTACATAAGTATTATTATGACAATTATTGCAAAATTCGTGACTTATTGTAGCTTATACAATAAAAGTCGTTGACACGAACGATATCAACACTCGACGCCTGATTCCCGCGCTTAACAGCTGTTTGGAGTGGCGGCCATATTTAATTTATTGTTTTTTTTTAATAGTTAGGATAGGCTAAGGATGTGTTTTAGTCAGTATTTTTTTTGTGTTTAATATTTTTTTTATATGTGATTATTTTGGTGGCAGAAGAATTGTGAGCTTTGAAATATTGGAAGACAGTGAGTATTATTGTAATTTAAAGGGATCCAGTTTAATAGGGAAAAAACCAGAGTGACCTATCTCTGTGTTCTCTTTTCCTGAAATGAGCTGAAATCTCATGTAGTAGGCTTAGTTTGAATTAATAATATTTTATAGCTTCACGCTGTATCCTATATATATATATATGTGTATATATATATATATATATGTGTATATATATATATATATATATATATATATATATATATATATATATATATATATATATATATATATAACACGGTAGACAGAGGGAACCTAGTACTAAGACAAGGAGTGTCTCCACACTTTCCTCCGCCGCCCTTCATCTTGCTGCCAGAGCGAAGAAATAAAAATATTAATAAATAATACTTCTTTCTCCCGAGAGGGAATCGAATCCACTACCGTCGAGTTACTTATAACGCGATCGGCACGGAACTCATAGGTTCCTTTTTTAGTTATGAGGTACGGAACCCTAAAAAATCTAAAAATCACAAATTCTGTTAATCCAAAATAATTTTGTATTCGCAACCAAAACCTAAACCAATAGGTTGCTCTTCACGTCTTATCTCTTTTTTTTTCTTTTTTATTTCTCCTTATATCCGTATACAGATCCATAATGTTACATCCGTAGCATCTCTACCCACTATTTAATAGAGTGCACTTTTCACTTGAAAGATACGATATGAATGAAATGAGAAAAAATATGCTCCACGCGACGAGAGAAATTGACAAAAGTTAGCAGGTTGTTGCTAATTTTTCGTTCAGCACTCACTTTTATTAGAGATCTTTTCCTTTTTTTATTATTGAAAAATTGAACGAAAACTTCCCTTTAGAAAACTTTTAAAGTTTTTAATATTGCATTTGACTTTAAGAAAGACTAGTCGTCGCCCACAATTTTGTTTGCGTTATTGACGTAAAATGGCAAATATAGATATTCTTTGTTTCCGCAGGAAACTCGAGAAAGTCTCTCGTAGTGCTCTCCTACACTACATTATCCCACTTATATAACTCTAAGTCTATACTCTAAATACTTTATTTTCTAAGTCCAGTCCGTGGTAGTCTCGCTTGTACGATAACTGACTGATTTTTAAATAAATAATGGTTGTCATTACCATTATTTATTTAAAAATTACGTATTGAGTTCACCAAATACTATTTAATAAATATATTAATACGAAAAAAAAAGAAGTTTCATTAATTTATTAAAGTTAACTTACCAATTTATTTTCAGAAATGCCAAGCAACTCGTATATTGTCACATTGTCTTACAATTTCATTCAATAGGTTATTGAGGTGATTCTTATAGCAATAATAGCAACTTACCACTTTATTTTCTTCCAAACTGAAAACTACCTGTATTTTATAATGGGAGTGTAACGTTATTCGGGAATATTTTAATAAAACTTCAATATGGTCGTAGTATATTATAAATTATTTTTTCATATTAATGAACTCACTCACTTCGAACTTTTACTCTCGTAACTAATATAATTTTAATAATTCACTTTTAATATTTAATTTGTAATTAATGATGAATGAATGTAGGCAAGGTTAACCTCGGTCTAAAGATACTCCGTTTCTCATAAAGACCATTTCGTTCCCCACTTTCCGAGGAATTCATGACACATTACGTGTCGAGTGGCGGAACTCGACGCCGCGCTTTACCTCGTCATGAGGGCGAGGAAATGAAAATATTAAATATTTCATTCCCATGATTCGCAATCGAGCACACAAAGCACGCTTGTTCCACTGCGCCACGACGACCTCTGAAGCTCTTCAATTATTTAAATCTACAATCATACAGTCAATCTTCCAATACGGGTGGAACTCTATCGTATGTAGGCTGGACCACTTTTCAACCACACTTGCGGCTTTGTGTTGTAATCGGTTTCCATTTCATGAATGCTACCTATATACATTTAGCTAGTGCTCCGATCGCGACGTCGGACGCGAGATTCATGAATATGGATCTTTTTTCAATTTCATTCTTTGGAGACTCAAAAAAATTCATATTAGGTTATGAGGCCGTCGTGGTGCAGTGGAACAGCATCTAATTGTGAATGAAATGGTTCGATCCCCACTCGGGGGAATGAAGTATTAAATATTTTCATTTCCTCGCTCGATAACAAGACATAGCGCCGTCTTGATTTTCTCTGCTCAACAACACTCAATGTTTCATTGGACGATGCGTTGGGGACGGAGTGCCTTAACGATAGGTTACCTCTGCGCTTTCCCGTTAAAATAAAAATAAAAACCCCCTATTTTAGGAGCTACGTCACAAAATTAAACATATACATACAAACAGACATATTATATATAACATACAATTTTAAAGTAGTTTTAATTAAAAGAACTTATGTTTCGCACACCGCCTCTCCCACGACACAGAGACTTTATGACAATATGCTTTACTGTTCACACGAGTCGTGATGCAATCGATGTAGCTTTTAGTACGTACAAGTTTATTAAAGTACTTAATTTTTATGAGCACGCGATGGTCTTCAGTTCGAATCCTATTTAAATGCAAGAATATTAAGACCACCGTCCCTGACATTTTTGCCAAATTTTCATTGTGTTTTGAGTGGTGAATCTCAACGCTACGCTTTATCTATCAGAGCAGGGAAATAAAAATAGTTCTTCCCGATTCACCTGTGGAAGAATCGAATGCGTGCATGCATGCAGCATGTAGCATGTAAGTGCTAAATCACAACCATCACTATAGCTTCGGATTAAAATGAAAAATTAGTGTAAATTAATTTAACTATCTATGTAGGTCTACTCGTGTTTTCTGAGACAGAAAATGTAATATAATTGTTTCTGAAAAGATATCGATTTCTTTTGTCCCTACTGTTATTTTAAAACATCACGTTTATTTAAAACACACCGTATATATTTCCGTCCGAAAGGCTTTCAATTAAACATTGAATTCGTAATCAACCGTACAAAAATCGTTGTTCCGACCGGCATTCAATCAAAAAGTTAAAAATTATTATATATTTTTTATTTGATGTAGGTATCTCCAGCAAATAGTTGTTGTAGGGCAGATAGATGAAAAGAAACTACGGATAATGGTTCATATTTCATATAATCTTTTCACGCTGTATCCACAGCCGGGTAAACAAAAGAAACGTGGAGTTAAAGCACTCCGCTCCCTACTTACTACTACTCCTTAATTCCTGAAACATTGCGTGTTGAGAACTCAACGCTGCACTTTGTCCTGTTACCAAAGTCAGGAAGTGAAAATAATTCATTTCCCAAAACAGAAATCTAATCCACAACCGTCTCATTTAAGTCACAGTCTGTGTCGCTGCTCTCCGACGACCCCATATATGTGTATGTAAGGAGATACGATATTTCCATATAATTATTCCCATAAATCAATCTCATAATGAATTCGTATCGCAATCTCCCGAGCACGTGGACTTGAGTAATTCCAGCCTGCTAATAATATAAGAGTTACAAGACAGCAAGACAGACGGACAGATTACTTCGCAGCTTGATGTATTAACATGAAATTCAGCTGAAAGGCGCTACTTCGTTGGTTCACGTAAATTTTGTAATTTTACTTTGTAATAATGTAATCTTGAGGCACTCGTGGCGCAAAAGTACAGCGCTGGATTATTAGGGCGACGGTTGTGGGTTCGATATTGCTACGAAATAAGTGTTCTGTGGATTGGCTGAAACTTTAATGAATTGAATTTGAATAGCTAACTGCAGTCAATGCCACTGCGCTATGACGACCTGTTACTTAATTGCATTCTTAATTACAGGTACACAATGTTGGTTTTCTGCATTATCTTCATTACGGTAGCAACGTCTCAAGAGATACCAACTCCGGCCAGCTTGATCGCCCCCAGGAATTTTAACTATCACCCGTATCAGGTTCAATTCTTAAAAGAAAATAATATTGAGCCTACTAAGTTAGTGTTTTTTTTTAATATATATATATATTAATATATGTTGAGCTTTACGCCGAGACCCGCTTTAAGCAGAGTAGACAGAAGGAAACTTAAAATGTTATTACACGCACTAAAAAGACAAAAATATTTTAAGAAAAAAAAATTTAGCTGGACTTGAACCCGTGACTCTCTTACACCGTTATAGTTGTCTCTACTAAAGACAATACTTCCACTATATCCGTCGACATTGATGACTTTACTTTAATAGCGTCTATTCGGATCAATATCAAAGTTTTAAGTATCACTAACGATTGTTGTTTAATGAATTTTAGATTTCGACTTGTTCGACAAATGATTCTAAATATATCTTATAGTTGGATTCAATTAACACTTTAATTTATATTACTAGGTAGTTTGAGGCCAGTCGTGGCGCAGGTGCACAGGTTGTGGGTTCGATTACCTACCACACCTATACCATATTCAGGGTATAGCTTAGTAAATAGTAACTGGCGAAACGTAAGCTCAGTTAATACTGTACGTTAATATTTTAACGTCGATATTGTTTGTACTACAGTACACAGTTGTACACAGT
>DWNA01000950.1:0-17526 GCA_018249835.1 Heliconius besckei | reverse complement strand
ATTATATTCTTGAAACGTTATCTCGAAGCATATTGATAATGTTATTACTAACATTTTATACAAATTTACAACTTATTTTGAAGCGGGTGTCGTAAAAACTCAAATAAATCATGACATTTATGACATTGAAGTTAGATCAGAAACACTTAAAATAATTTGCATATAACACACATTAGGTAATAAATAAACTATATAAATACAATTAAGAAGCTAATTCATTTTTTTTTAATATTTTTTTGTCCAAAAAAGAATCTTTTCTCATTCTCAGTTTATACTCTTAGCAGGAGGACTCTTAGGAGTACTCACTTAAGGTTTAATATATTCAAAAAGAAACAAAATGGAATAAAAAAAATTAACTAGTCATTTATTGCGTCTATACTTTAATCATACCTATACCATAAAGAAACACAAAAAATAACAAAAATACTTTTAAACTATCAGGATAACAAAAAATAATTACAAGTGGGAATTGCGTACTCTTACATATATGATTGATACATATATGACGGATCATCGATTAACTTATGGTCACTTGCAGAGCCGACAAATTAGATATACATTGTGCAAGCTTCATGCCACCATTTCGCCACCATAGCACACCATTATATCCCTATGTGGGGGTCCATCATTGGCTGATTGTATTGTATTGTGCGTGTAAGAGTACGCGCGTACTCTTATAAGATGCACAACTGAGTACTCCTACACATTCTAGCCAAATCGTAAACAAGAGAAGTTTATTGCCATCTCTTGGCGACTACCGCAATTACTCTAGCCGCATGTTTTAGGCATTGCCTTCGAATACTTCACAGTATACTTCGATTTTACTTAATAATTGCATTTTTGTCTCAATAACACTTTTAAAATAGTAAAAATATTTAAAGTTTTGAGTAAAAATCTTAAAACTTATGTAATTTCTAGGTTTTTCTTCGAATTTGATTTTCACTTACAGCCTTACATCGCTCTGGGATCCCATTACGACTGAGACAAGCTGCGTATCGTAAACAACTTCACGGATATTTGGGTTGCATACTCTTATCGGCTGCGTCCTCATAGACCAGGTTCCCCTTCCTACCGACTCTTGCTTTTAATATAAAAAAAACTTGAAAGAAGTCATCAAAAATATAATATTTTTTATATCATATCATACAATAATAAATTATTTATTATTGTATAATTTACAGAATACAAGAACAAACATTGATATTTAATGACGAATATTTATAAACATAAAAGAGTTTATACCAAAAATAATGTTATTTTATTCAAGCTGTCATTTGCCTACTAAAAATAATGGATTTATTTATGCAAACATCGTGTGTCCATTCAATATGAGATGTCAACAGATTTAACGGAAACGGCGTGGGCGAAAACAGTCAAGCACTAAAATGTTTTACTTAAAAGACATTGTAATAACTAAACTTTCTTTATTCTTAAAATTGGTTTTTGAGTTTATTTTACATACGTCTATTAAATTGAGTCTATTATTGAGGTACTTTTATTTTAGCTTTACGCCTTAACCCACATAAAAGAGTAATTTGATCCAATAATGAAATTAAATCAAAAGTCCCTACATTCCGTGCGATTAGAGAAATCTCACTGAGAATGGAGAAACTCGTCGATGTGCTTTGTCTTATCAAAGCCGTAAAACAGAAATGTCTTATTCATGTCTCAAGCAGCAAACATTGCATTTACAGTCAGTCACCGTTACACTACCTACGGCTGCGGCGTATTTAAGGAAAAAAAATAAAAAATATGGTAAACTAATAATTATTATTTGTTTTCTATCTGTTTTTGTATATTTTACAAATATTATACGTTGAGAAGTTAAAGCTGACTGTTACTTATCATATTTCCCTACTTATAGCTCATTTTAATTTCTTAGTAGATACTTTTAAATATTAATATTTTAAAAAATAATTGTAATTTACTATTGTATTGAAAGGTAATAAACTTAAATCGTGGCGTGGGTGGTTGTGGCTCTGCACGTAAAACTCTCGTTGGTGTCAATTTATTACTTAATATTGTGCGCGACTGTCCGATAGCATCATTGAGGTTAAGTCAACATCGGCGGTAAGCGATGAAAAATGATGCTTTAAAGTAGCGGGTTTCTCGCTCTTTTTATTAGGTCTTTATCATACCACCTATATAATAAGCTAAAAATTGATTATAAATATGACAAATAATATAATTAGTTCCAGTCTTTATTATTCTGTAGGTACCTATATAATTGTAGCGTCATAATATTTTAAATTTTTTCTCCTTTTTTAGTAAAACGTATTAAAAGTAGGTATTTTTTTTTAAATTTATATGAAATTTTTATTATTGTTCATCAAGAAGATATATTTACAATTTATATATATTAAAAGTAAACAATTAAGCAGCTAAGGTGTGCACACCTTTATTAGAATTTTATAGCGAAACGATAATGTGTACGATTTTATAGATGTCTAATGTCAAGGTAATATATGGATATTAATTTCACGCTGATGTATCTATTAAGAGAATATGAATGCCACTTCTACTGGTCGTATCCATATATCAAATGAATATAAGTATTCGTCACATGTCATTCACTTTTTATTGGTTTGGAAAGGCAACAAGGCATAACAAGATTATTTTAATTTTAACCTCGACCAGTCTCAACCGCCTTGTCTATTTCTGGAAAATTAGATAATAACGAACTCATTTTGCATATAGATAATAACTGTTTAGCTGTACGTTACACAATTTAAAACTAATGTAAACTCAAAATTAATGGTAGTTAAAGTGCGTAATATATTAAGTACGGACTCTAAATTTGTAACAAATCTATACTATGTAAGTATTAAATACAAAAAAATGAAAATGACTAAAAGTATATAACCTCTTTATCTAGGCATCGCTCTTTGACTGATTCTTTCTAAACTAAATATAATTATCGGAATTTCAACCTTCCCTTTCAAAAGAAAGTTATATTCATGTTATAGTTTATGTCCATGAAGGTGTAAAAGTAAAGGGAGAAAGTAATTTCTGTCAGTCATATGGTACGTTCAGTGCTACTTTCGTTTTGAATTTAGTAAAATAAAAAAATAGTTACTGTAAAAAAAGGTTGTATGGTATACTACCACTTTTCTGTTAAACACTAAAGGTACATGGGTTCTATGTTTTATTTTAATACTAAGTATAGGCATCATATTTAAAAAAAAAACCAACGATTATTATTTTATAAGTTTCTCGTTATTTATAATAATATCTTACTGTATAATTTATTTTATATAGGTATGTGAACATATTTTTATAACTTTGTACTTTATATTGCATAGACACGGTGGCCGCAGCAAGACTAGGTATACATATACTAGGATTTAAATTTTATTTTACATATTGAGATATATAGGTATAAATGCCAGCACATTTGTAGTTTATCAATTCATTTAAATTAGTAACTTAGTACCTACATAAATTTATCTACTAAGAAATGAAATAAGTTGCTAAAGAATTTACAAGTGAGAAAGCATAAGACTTTTGATCTACCTACCTACGTAAAACCTTACATGACTAAATATATAAGAAATTCGTATATTTTATTAATCAAACGATATGTATCTACTGTCCAGTCTCAGGCAGCCATTCATATGTCGGTTTTAGACAGCATCACAGCCATTTAATTTTGATTGATCTTATAGAGAATCAGTTACAGAGAAAGATTAAATACAATATATACACATACAAACACAAAATATGATATTTTAGAATATATCTCATACAAATTGTAATAAGTACCTGTTACTTGCCAGCGAGTTACAGTATGTGGTTACTGTAACTCGCTGGCAAGTAAGTGCCTTAACACTCGGTGACTTCAGTGCATAAATCATAATCATTTGTTATAACGTACACCTATTATTACATACTATTTATAAATAATACATTATTAATACAAAAATGTATTTAAAACAAAGTGTGCTTACTTCATAGAGTCTTAAGGTTCAGTATAAAAAGTGTCATAACTTATTGAATATTCAAAGAATACCTATATAGATATATTGAATGCGTGTGATGTAAACATTTATTAATTTCCATCGTTTAAAAAAACTATCATAGGTTCGTCTACCTTTGTAGATAAACAACTTTTTCCACCTATAACTCACTTTTAATTGCTATCGTATTTTTTATGCGTATATTCCGCATATAGCAGGGTAGGCAGAGGAAACCTAGTGTTAACCCTATTTTCCGCCGAATTATTCGACGCTTCGCGTATTGAGTGGCGGAGCTCAACGGCCGCCTTGGTATCAGAGCGAAGAAATGAAAATAGTATTAAATAATCTTTCATACTCCCGAGTGGGAATCGAACCCACAGCCTTTGCGTTACAGTCACACCATTGTGCCTCTGCACTACGACGGCCTCTATTATTTTTTTATTCATTATTATTATTAACAATCTTTTTTTCTGGCTCTACTATTGTTATTTTTTACTATATCAATGTATAGCAAACAAATTCCAATAGACAGGAGAGCTATTTCAAATATTTTCAATAGACAAATTATGATAATATTATTCATATTATTTAACTTTAATTCAAGAGACATAATAACAATAATCTGCAATTACTTAAAGATAACAATTTTTGTTATTAAAAAGATAACAGATAAAGATGGTTGAATTCATGTGACATTATCTTAAGTCTCTTTAAAGATAATTGAGTAACGACATACACTTTATACTGAATTACACGATAAGCAAAAAGAACGAGACTATCCGAACGGTCCTTAGCGCTCTATCTGTCAAAGAAATCAATTTCACTCCATCGAGCGTGAGTAATCGGGGCTACTTAATGAAACTTAAACGTTGAAATATATGAACGTCGAGAAAAAATGAAAAAAAGACTCGTTCGTACGTTCGGAGCGCGTTCATCATAATACATAGGTAGCAATAAAATTTATTCTAATAAAATGTTTGCTCGTAAAGAAAGTGACAAGGGCAGTCGAGTGAAAAAGTGGTAAATCGTCATTCGACTAGAGGCCCGCCGTCGCCCGCCGTCACCCGCCGTCACCCGCCGTCACCCGGGGAGCTACGATAAACGTCACCTTGGAATGAAAAAAGAGGAATGTATTAAATAATAATCGGCCACTAGCACCAACAGGCGTAAACTAATATTGGGTTCCATACCGTTTTTATGTTACTTGTTACTTTAAATTTATGACGGATGTCTCCCGACTAATATGGGAGGTATACTTAAATATTAAATGTTAGCCCTGATACTGAACTCTACAGGCACTATTGACATAAAATGGGACGAGATAGGTAACAAGTATCGCTACAATTTGAAGTGAGAAATGCGTTGTCGTTCGGACGCCTGCGCCCCCCGCGAGGCCGGTCCACTCGCGTTATGGCCAGCATCTCGAGGATATCATTACAGAGTTTGATTAATATGTGGGTTCCTATCATTGGCATCGCGTCATAACGACATTCAAGGCTCATAACTCTGCTAAATGAGCTCACTTTTCCACAGTCAGGAGGGACGTATATTTGCATACAATACCTACATGGAACTACTCGTTTCTTACTACAACCATTAGACTGCATTCCGTTTTAAGTTATCCACACAGTATTTAGTTTAAGATAATTATGTATATTTACAAAGTAATTTTAAATTATTGTAAGTGGGGCCTTTCAGGTTTGGATCATTAATTTTATAGCAAGAGTATTTATTACGAATATTACAAGTCGTTTCTTATATTCTCCACACGGATATGTCAGCATTGAAACTATTTTATTAGTAAATAATAATCAAAAATGAGTGATTTGTTATGTATTATTTATTTGTTATGTACAATACTGTTTCCTTTAGAAAGCAATAAAGTAAACACTTTAATATCCACAACGACAATATTGCTACAACTGAGTTGATCATAAATAAGCAGTAACTTATAAAACAAATATAATATTTTATAAAGAATAAACATGAGAACATACTGTTACTGTTACTGTTGTTACTTGCTACTTTTCTTTTTATATTCTAACAAAAGTGAATAAAAACAAACATTTAAACTTATTTTAAAGGTGATAAATAAAATAATAAAATATAAAGACAAATTAAATACAAAAATGCAAAATTTAAAATATTATCTACAAGAATTTCTTAAAGTTTATGCCGTACCACTTCTAGTATATTACCATTTATAATAATACTAAAAAAGAGTCGCTCAATGAAATCACAAGAAGCCGCTACTAACATTATACCTGGCAACAAAGTAACTTTGGACGGAATTGTAAAGTTTTAGTACCACCTATCTAGTTGAAACCAGGCTATTCATCTCGGCGTCGACGATGCACATGCAAGATATAGTAACCACACTAAGTATTGGCATAAAAAGAATGATTGCAAATTGGCATGTTTACTCGGATATGAACCCCATGTCTGTTATTATACGCCATCTGGTTCTTACAACGGTTTTCTTATTCCACACGGTAATGATAAAGCAGCGAAATGGTTAGGTCTTTATAATTTTATGTGCCTATTAATAATTTTACGACTTGGAACTTAAATGTGCCTATCTATTATTTTATTTTATTTTGCCTTAACGTAAACTTCATACCTTCTGGTAAACAGAAAGAAGTGAGTTAGTTAGTTTAATCACTCACTTCAGTCAACTGTTTTGCGACTTTTGGAATAAAACAACAAGTTTTTGCTTGCAAATAATACCTACGTTATAGATACAAAAATGGATACAAGTGAATTTGAACCTACGACCATCTGTGTTATAGTAATGAAATCTAATATAATAATAATTACGAAAGTTTAGATAATCCTATTATAACATTGTTAATAAATACTATAAAATATAAATAAATGACTAAGGTACATTATTTTTGTAAAAATAGTAGGAATAAAATTACGAATGTAATATAATCCTACGTCACGTATAACATTGTTTTAGACTTGTCGATTGAAATATTAACAGTGCCATTTGTTTTACAATTTATTAGTTATTCAAGGAAACCGTTTGACATAAGAGTGCATAACTAATATCACGTGACGACTTAGATTATTTTTAAATTAATGTTTCATTTTCTATTTATATTTTATGATGGACGACGTTATATTCATTGTACTGATGAATGGATGAATGTGCACATTACATTTTATATATACAAGTATAAGTTTTAATTTTTAAATTTCATGTAAGATAATATTCTAAATTTGTATGTATACCTACGTCAGACAAAATAAATATTCTTTTATATATATTGGCATTGTTTCTAAATCAATTATATCCACGATTATACAATTATACAGCTAGGTGGTATAACAAAATGCGAGAAAGCGACCAGTCGCTATACTAACAGTTATTGATACCGCAGTAAAAGCGCACCGGTCGCTTCCGCCGGCTACCCTTCCTCTTATACAATTGCCCTTATTATAACATAAAAATAACTCATCTCTGGCCACAAAGTAAATTAACCGCTTTTAATTTTATTTGCTTAGCGTTGTACGAGTACGTTGTGGCTTTGTTAGGCTGTTTTTAAATGTTATTATTAACGTAATCAACCAGAATGGTTTTGGTTAAGGTGACCGTATCAAAAACCAAACATACCTACTAATGATAAACTAGGTATAAGATATCAACCTAACGCTATATGTCAACCTAAAGCTAAATAGGAAGGAAACATGTTTTTTAAATTGAATTGTATTGTTATCTCACTTACAAAAATTTCTTTGAGAATGCCGTCAAAATAATTAGTTTTAAACTTAAAATTTAATCTATGTATAGATAATTTAAATACACAAGCTCTGGAAACGCCTACTTGCTAATAGTCTGTCTCTTGAAAATAAAATGAAGTTAATTTAATAATAAAATAAAATAATTTTATAGTTACTCAATAGTAATATTAGTGACTAATAAGTAATTTATAATGTCTACTACAAATATTTAAAATTTACCTCATCCCACATATTTTTGAACATAATTAAATAACTTATGAATATATAAAAAAATTATGTAAATTACGAAGAGGCAACTCATATTGATTTATTTAATTACAATATGTTCGAACGTGGATTCAATCTTATCGCACCTGTTCGAGCAGTTATTATGAATTATTACAACTAACGCTAACGTTTAAAATAGTGAAATCTTTAATCAGTAGTTAGAATTATTCATTTTTAAACCTGTGTAAGTATAAAAAAATATGTTTCTTTGTTTAAAATTTGCTAAATTGTTAACTAATATACTTATTTTTTGTACATTAAAGCTTAATTTAATTTGAGCTGTGTACACTTAGCCGTAGCGACAAAAAACAATCAAAATCAGGTTCTCGCCGTATCCCGCACACAGCCGGGTAAGTAGGAAGAACCTAGTGTTAGGACACTCCGTTCCTCACTTTCCGCCGAATTTTTCGAGGCATTGCCAGATGAGTGACTCAACGCCAGGCATTTACCTTGATATCAGAGCGAACAAATGAAAATTGGAAAAATGAGGGATGGAGATCGAACCCACAACCTTCGCGTTACAGTTACGTTACAGGCCTCCGTAGTACCAAGTATGCGGTTATCATTAATTATGATAAGTATCTCCAATGCCGCTGACGGTAACCACGTAAATGTCGCAGTCCACAGCCGCTGGTCCCTAATGAGAAGGAGTAGGGGGACCGCGCAGCAGGAGATCCTACACACCACTACATTATTTATTAACTCTAATAACACATTATACACGAAGCCAATGGCTTGTTTGTTTTTATTCTTATTCTAAAGCGTTAACGACGTGAAAATATCAGGTGTAATTAAAAATGCGAGGCCCCGAGGATTGATGTTAGTCATCGTTCATTAGGCGGAGTGGGGCGTTGAGTGTTTTATTGATTTTTATTGGATATCTTCGTATGATGATGCAGGCTTTAGTTTAATAACTTAGAATATTATAAAATGTTGTTATAGTGATGTCTCTTTTAAGCAAAACTTATTAGTAGTGATTATATCCTAAATGTTAACACATCACTAGGTATTGCTTAAATAAAGATAAAGAAGGACACGTGTTCCAAAGCTCGGTCCATAAATCAACCGGTGCCATTACCAATTTCCACGAGCTCAGTAACGACGAGTTTTTGGCTAATCGCCAGCTTCACATCACATCAGCATCCAACGCAAGATATTTAATCAAACACAATTGGCATTTTTAAGTTGCTCGTAAGCAAACAAAGTAAACATTGTGAAAGCGGATTATAATTTAGATGAATGGATCCAGATATTGTATAAACCATTAAGTACCTAATAGTTATATTTATTACAAAAAAAAGGTGAATTTAATACATTTTATTTAAACTTTAAACAGATAGGAGAAAATTAAATGTTATTTTACTTATATCATACATACATTCATTACAAATTTTCAATAACATTTACTTCACAAAAGATTAATAATGTCTAAAATAATACCATAGAATAAAAACTTACCATACGACTCGAAAATTCAGCCACATATTTTTAATAGAACCTATATTAGTAACACCTACCTTGTATGTTAAAGTAAAACATATAGCGTGATCATTAGCAAAGCCAAATAATTTAAAATATAATTAATTACAACATCGCATCGTCCCTAAATTCGTTATATGATTTTAACAATTCTCATTATTTTAATAAACGGTCAAAAAGCTAGTCATAAATCATCGCGAACGTTCGTCATTAGTATCGGACGGTATTCACAACCAGCAATTTCCATATTTTCATTAATGAAAAGGTGTTACGACGGACTTGAAACGTTATTTCATATTTTTTTAAATATTGAATCACCTTCGCAAAGAACACATCTTACTTTTTCAATATTTACTTTAATTTTTATTTTTGAGTTTATCTTCTCGCGTAGCGTAGCGTAACGCGAACTGGGAATCGAATACCCAACCATCGCGTGTTAGCGATATTTGCATATTGTGATAGTGTAGTAATCGCCGTCATCGCCGAGAATTGTCGCACGAAAAAGTGCGACAATTCTCATGAAATGTAACGTTATGACCCCAATTCCACATCACGAAATAGGCTTTTACTTAACCCTTCAACAGTTATCGACTGCCTACTTATTTATACTTCATATTAATTATAAGGCAAGTCGTGGTGCAGGAGTAAACGCGACAGGTTGTGGGTTCGATTCCCATTCAAAAAAAAGTTTTTTAATATTTTGTTTTTTTTTGGTTTGGTGACGAGGCAAAGCGCCTCCAGGATTCGGCAGAAAATGGGGAAGGGAGTGTCTTAACACTAGGTTCCCTTTGCCTACCCCAGTGTAAAAGAAATACAGCATGAAGCTGAAAAAAATTACGATTGCTGGGTAGAATGTAGAGATAGAGGAGCAAAGCTCGAGGTGAATTAGGCGAAGTTCAACGCTGTCTTTTATTAAAGCAGTAGTAAGCTTGAATGCTATTTATACTTAAACAGATGTTTATATTTAAGTATAAATAGCATTCAAATAAATTTTAAATAACATGCGATAAATAGGTGTCACTAGGTTTAGTTCAGTTAAAAAATGTATTTGCTATTTGTTTAAACGAACTAAAATTTTAGCGTTATTTCATGTCTTTAGCTTAAAATTTAAAAAATGTGACATTTAGTTACAAGCAAGCCACGGCTTGATGATTAATTCCCTGGTTTTATAGAGTTTTTGTTCCACAATTAGGCGCGATCCGGCGCGCGTGCCAATGTTGCGTGGACGATATCTAGGTACTTACCACGTATCAACAATTGACCTACACTAGTTCCGGTCTTAATAACTTATTACTAATTCGAAGATTTCGTTAAAAATGCAATAGCTAATGCAAAATATTGCATTTTGTTGGTTGGAATATTCATTTATGCACATGCATAATGTATATACATACATTTTTTTAAGTCTATATATAGGTATATGGATAGTACATCCATAATCGCCAATAATTTTATTTTGTTTTGTATGACGTATCCAGGCGTTACGCAGTCTTTTATCCCTCATTCTTTATCTTGAGGTATTTGGCAGAGGCGAGGCAGAAGTGAGAGGTGGGCAGTGAAAGTTTAGGAAGAAATTACTAGGTTGTAATTCTCAATTTCATATTCTAAAGACATTGCTTCCTAAAAGGTAGAATTTAAGAAGCTGAAGAGTTTATTTAGCAAAATTTCCTGATCTCAAGAGCCGAACAGGTCCGAATTATAAAAAAATCATTTTGCGTTTTATATTAGGTAAATCATGTAGCCATTTCAAAGAACCTAATGTATCGGCGGTAAAGGTTACTTCGAACACTACCAACAAATCTCATTTATATTGTAATTTTAATTAAATTACGCTTTCACGGACAATGCATGGTCAAGAGTCTACATGATATGATGATAAAGATAAGTTCGCGTTATGGGAAAGCCAATTAGAGCTAGACGCGTTTTTCGTCAGAGCCGCTCCATCCATCACAATACCACGCCCAGCCTGTTCCATTCCGCTGCCCTCCTCATTCTGTAGCCCTGACCAAGGTAATTAAATTATACAAAGTTCACTAAAGTTCAATTTTTGTTATATTTTTCAAATTTATAATTTGTAAATGTTTACTTACTTTTTTTTTTGAAAGTGAAATCTTTTAAAAACAATATCGCACTCATTGGACATTTACATACCTACCTACATATTTTTAAAATAGACGTACCTATTATTTTGAAAATTTTTATACATATACTAGTGGACCCGAACGCGGTTACGCCCGCTTGATCTATACAAATATTTATTAAATATATTTATGAAATTATTTTTAGTTTTCAAAGAGAGATGCGTTAAGCAAACTCATTTTGGGTGACGTTTTCTAACAACAAACTTTGCATATCGTTGCTTAGCAACGACGGTTGTTATTAACATGGCGGAATAAATTGCATGTCAAATTAATAAGTATTTTAATATATTGGTATCTATCGAAAATATTACAAATATGAGAAAAAAAGTACCCTATGTTCATCCCGAGACCCTCAAGTATCTCTATATGAGTATTTTATCACTATTAAATTAGCGGTTTGGCCCTGATTGCGTAAAAGACAGACAGACAGACAGACAGAGTTACTTTCGAATTTATAATATTGGTATGGATATTTTAGTAATTATTCGGTCTAAAGCAGTTCATTCGATTCCAACACTTATGCAATCTAAAAAGAGGCGAAAAGTAGTGAAAGGAGTGAAATCTCACCATATTCACACCGCCAATCCGATAATATATAATTATGGGTTTCTTGTTAACTAGATTAATACTTATAAATCACTTTTTAAATATTACCACTCAAATAGGAGAAAATAATTAGCGGTGACGGACAAAAATAAAGAAATCCATCGCAGTAGTAAGACAGTAGCAGAGATGAATAAAGAAGTTGGTCGCAGGCTGACACTTTATTGGCACCTGCGACGCGGTGTCAGGTACCGTGAGCCGGCTGTCGTTTGGCGACATGTGCGACTAATTTGTTGGCAACAACGCGCTCATTACAGTGTCCCCGACGCCCGAGGTGTCGCCGACACCGGCAATTTCACTCGTAATTCTATAAAATTGCCACGCGCATAAAGAAGTCGTCCGCAACTCAGCTCGGTGTTGCGAAAGTGTCACACGGTTTATAGAAAAAAAAAATGGTTCAAACATCTGACATTTTTGTATTGATATCAGTTTTGTATTTATTTTATGGTGTTCTTAAGAAAATTTACTTATAACTGACCTGGCCATTTTTGTCCATCTCGTTGTTAGTCAACTTGACCTTCTCGAAGGAGACTACCTGCTTGCGGAGTTGATCGCCGGAAAACGGCGAGTCTGGATGTGGGTAGAGTCGGGCGGGCGCAGGTGGGTCTGCCTTACCCGCCACCAGCCACGACGACCGGTGGTACGCGTAGCGGTAACGCTTGCCGTCCACAGGCACCACATCCAGAAGCACAGCGTAACGAGCCTCCGCTTTGCAGCCAGCAAATGACACTCGGACAGTAGGAAACATTCGCCTGTAGACAAAACAAAACAGTTTATATTATTCAGTTGTCAGTTCCAGAAAAATACTTTACGTTTTCAAGTAAAGAGAAATGATATATACGTAGTTATATAAAATATTTGAACTAAAACCTATTAGAACCTCCCGCACTAATGACCTGATATGGACAAGCACATATCAAATTGGATATTAAGATACAAAAAAAATTATAACATCCGAAAGTGTTTTACGAGAAGTAAACACATGCTGACAACAAAAAAAAGATTAATGTATATGAACAAAAAATACTAGAGATCTGGCCACGGACGGTGACTTGTATAATTACAGGGTGAAACGTGAACTAGGAAATCAAACAAATATGATGTATTCGATTTTAATGCACCCCTAAATGGGCCGAAGCGCTTCCTGCCGGCCATAGGTGATAACATCGCACGGCTACTTATTTATAACGTAAGCTTTCTTAAATATATTTTTTTAACTTTAAACGGTACTTTTATAATTTTGAAGGTTAAACAAGTGGTCATAGATAAGATAACATCCAACAATTTGTTCATCGTGGCTAACGCAATCGGACGTGCGTCGCGCTAGAGTTGTTCCTATTAATTACTCAAACATTTTAAACGATCGATTTGACGATATTATCGTTCAAGGTTTACGGCTAAATTCCAACAGTATGTAATATAAAATGCAGGAGTGAAAGAAAGAATTATTAGCGGCTATAAAACACGGGCGCGGTGTCAACCTCCCAATAAGCGTAATAATAAATGCGAGAGACCTATAAAATTCTCGGAGTTAGCCCTAGTATAGCACGACGATAAAGCGCGGTATACCGAGGGTCTCAGCACGGTGAGTGGTGGCCATAAATAAATCGTATTAAGGTGTGTTCTGAACAGTTACTCGGTATCTGAGTGAAGGATCTCTGGACGCGCAGGACAATAAGTTTCTGTCAGTCGCGTTTATGAGTTTGTCGTTATAGCGATGTCGCGATGTCTCGCCTCAACGCAGACGGTACTCGCCACCCAGCGCGGACGCGTCACAAGAACAGAACCCTACATTTATACAGAGACATACATTTACATACATCTACCTATATAAAGAGCACCGATATACATAGGTACGTTACATGTCACTACAGAAATTACACATAGGTCGAATTGCTATACCTACCTAGTCCTTTCTTATTTAAAAATAAATAAACGTTGTAATATTTTAGTTGATTAAAACCAGCCTAAAAATAATTATACAAATCTATTAATTTATTTTCCAACATTTAGACGAGAATAATTAAATATTAAAATTGCTCGTTGAAAGTTTGCGACAGAAGTTCTCGCAAACAAATATTTATTGCGGCTATTAATTGTGAAGCTCTATTAAATATTTCTCAAGGAAAAGGTAAGTAATTTCATGTAAATGTGACATTTCACGAATGGTCGTTTGTAAAAACTATAACAGCATATTTATACGGACATAACAATTTTGTTTATATTTATTATACATTTACCAAGCGCATGAATAATCTTTTAAATAATTTAGGTCGTTTTAAATATTAATTATTAAGAAATTATTTTTTTGAAAACCTATTCTGATGGGCTCTTCTAGCTATTTCGTGAACTTTGCTGATAGACCGATCAATGTTCAATTTGTAAAATTCCAAAAAAGTATTGGATCAGGTTATAAAAATGATACGCATAGTTTATTCCATAAAAGACAAATTATAATAATTATGTAGTCATGTGCAGGTATGCTAAAAAATACAATTAATTATGAACATATTACAAAAAGTATAATTTTATGGCATACATATATGCAACAAACTCTTCACATTTCCGTTTCGCTTCATTGCATCTAGCAAGGGCTCGTCTATGCCGCAATTATTGAAGACAGCAACTTTAAAAATATTTGTAAATAATTCATGCAAAAGAATAAGTTAATTATACGATCAGGACATGGAATTTGCAGAACCACAATTTTGTGACAAGCTCCACATACGAGTACAAATATTTGTCAATAGATACATACATGTACGTAGTTTCAAAAATCAATTGCGGTTAACCACTTCCAGGGAAAGGCGCGAAGTTTCGGCCATTATTCGTAACATATATTCTTTTGAAATTTGTAATAAGTTATTTTCGCTTTGTATAAAAAAAAAGAGGCAATTTACAATTTTAACGAGTCTATCGTTTAAAGTCGTCACATTTCTGTTCCACAACATTGTGTTCGTTTCTTTTGGTATGAAAGCTATAAAATTATATGAATAAAACAGAGGTTATAGCGTTGTTAGCAAAACCATATTAAGACGCTAAGTAATTACACATATTTTCTGCTACTTGCAGTCGAACGCATCAAGATTAATGTTTCTTGAATGCGAGTTCCCGACCTTTAACGCAACACGCATTCAATAAATATAGAATTCAGTGACTATCAACTGAATTACTTATATTTGTTATTGTAATTGCGAACTATTTTTCTTTTTTGTCATTCTCTTTGAGTCCCACGATAATTTATTCTAGTCGTGTCCATACTTGTACGTTAATTTTATAAGCTAATTTTCATTCCTTAGTTTTTCATTTAAAATGTAAAACAACATAATAAATAATAGACAAAACAATTATCAACAGCCATTGCAATTGCATTAAAATAAATAAGACTAAGAACAAATGCAATTTGCAAGCAAGTTGAAGTTTTGTAAAAAAAAAAATACATAACAAGATGGCCAGATTTTTTTAAATTTTTAATAAACTAAATAAGAATAACATTTACCTACACATTGTAAACTCCTGGCTATTAACTAGGCTATGAAAAATAACATTTATAGTTAAGGCAAAATGCACATTATCACTTCCCACTGTTAGCTTAAAAATGGTCGTTTTGACGTATTAAATATAATTCACGTACATATAATTCAACTTAAGATTTTTACGAAACTTTTCTGTTTGTGAAACGAAAATAATTCTAATCGGTTGCTTTAAATGTATCAAACAATTATTAATAATTGTGATTCCCGTTCCACTGCAATTGTCTTTCAATAGTATCGCGTGTTTACCGTCAGAAGTTTCCATGTCTATTGTTTATCGTACATAATTTTTTCACAAATAAACAATGACTTTCAACCCATATTAACACTGTCAACAATTTTCTATGTCGAACACGTAAAAAAAATACAAAAACATTAAACAAATGTTTTGTACTTCTTTTACGTTTTCAACAACTTATTTTACGTTTTCAACGTTAAAGTATTACCTACAAGTTTATTTGTGACGTTCTTACTTATTTGTATTTGCGCAAGACATTTATTAAACACCGCCATTATATCGCACTTGTTGAATCGATTTTACGACTCGAGTTATTAATTTTATGTATTGAAGCATGATTAAATATTACGCATACTCATTAAAAATAATAGATTCCAATAACAATGTAGTAACGCCGTTCACCATGTTAGAAGCTTGACTGGTTTCCATGTAATGTCATCCAGTTGGCAACTTGCACGCAACTCGATATTTACGAGTTCTCGATTTACATCTTATGGTATGATTGCGAATGATTTTATTTATTATTTAATTTAAGAGCTCAGTTGTGCCGCAAAGGCACAAGCGGTTGACAGTCAGCGCGACAGGTTGTGGGTTCGATTGCCACTCGAGATCTCGACGGAAAGCGATCAGCAGCGTGTCTAAACACTAGGCTCCCTTTTCCTTTGCCTTCTCCTACGTGCGGGATACAGCGTGAATCTGAAAAAAAATATAACACGAACAGAGATGGAAGTGTTAAAACGTTGCACATAATTTGCAATGTGTTTGTGTAATGTGAGAATGGGGAATTAGAGTGACGTAGACGCGTGTCTGTCAGCTGAGTGTCACTCAAGCGTCTCGTTACTGCTAGCCACGCGACAACAGCCATAATCTCATCTCTCGTTCGACATTTACAAAAGATACTGTTACCATACACTGTATATCTTACAGACTTCATTGCATTTAAAGATCTTTTGAGTTCAGATAATGATGATAGATATATAATGGTTATGAAATGTCTTAATGTCTGAGACATCATTTGGCATCAGTGCAGTCGTCCATGCTTATACATCGCTAATAACTATTAATGACTATTATAACTATTAGTAACTTTAATTTAAAAATACAAGACTATAAATACAAAATTATAATTAAGTAGTCAAGAACTTTACCTAAGAAATCTTACCTATCGTTACAAGAATAATTTGCATCTCACACAGACACAGTGCATTTTAAACAAATATAACACTAAAACTAAGAGATTGCGTGTTCAGAAAATAATATTTTAAATAACTGAATTGGCAGCTGATGAAGTTAGCTCGTACCCATCCCGACAGCACAGCTTCCACCGCGGGAGGATCACGCGAACCGTCATCTGTCAGGCCTTAATATTAATTTCCGTGTAAAATTATACAAATTGACAGTTGACATGTTTTGTCGTCTCCGGGGTAATCGTGCGAAATGGAATTCCATTTTATTACTTTTATAAAGAGACGACGGTGACTTCTTGTTTCTATTTTATTTACTTCGAAAATTGAAATAACTTTTTCTTATTATACTAACATATTTTTATATAAATATAATAT
>DWNA01000949.1:0-17536 GCA_018249835.1 Heliconius besckei | reverse complement strand
TTAATTAAGAGAACGTATGTATGTATCTCTAGCGATAATAAAATTGTAATTTATGTTTATTTTAATCAATGGACGCTTTTCTTCTTGACCTCACATCGTTATCCTTTTTAACCACCGACGAAAACAGTGGTATTATAAGTTTGACGTGTTTGTCTGTATGTCTGTCTGTAGCAACGTAGCTTCCAAATGGTTAAAGGGATTTTGAGAAGTGTGAGAGCTTTTTATTTCGAGTTTATAATTGTTCTTTACATTGCAGGCTTAAGATTATGTCAATCTTAATATAATATCATTTTACACCTATATATTGCGTCGATAATACAACTTGTTAAGGAGTAGACTTTTTTTATTAGATACATTATTATGATTGACAAATTAACGATCCCTAAATATCATGACTCAGTGAAAATATTGATTTTTTAGCTTCACGCTTTAGCTATAGATTTTTTAGCTAGCCTAGGGGAACCTGTGAACCTATTAATAACACTCCATTCCCGATTAAACCATTCCCTTTCCCTACTTTCCATTGAATTGTGGAAACATCACGAAAATATAGATACTTTTCTATATTAACCTCTTTAATTTTTAATGGTTTATGTACAATGTTTTAAGTATGTAAGTTTAATGATGCTCTCGTTAATGTCTCTTCTTACTTTTACTTGCTCACATGCAAGCGTATATATTAGCATTTTTTAATAATAAATTAACTTGTTTAATTTAAAATTATATCAATCAAAATTTTTTCATTAAAAAGTTTTTATTAATTGTAGTAATCATTATAAAGTAAATAATTACAAAAAAAATAATTATTATTTTCCAAATAATACAAAAATATTTAAACTATTAGATTTCTAAACTGGTCATAAGCATACCTGTTACGGAAATACGAAGGGAGAGTGGACCCGTCCTTCCGGAATGCAAGTTTTCACATGAGGCTCCTCACATGAGGTCTTTAATACTTAAAAGACATCACACCTCAGTTATTATATATATAATATATAGCACAGCACAAAAAAAACGTCACAAGATAAATAATAATTTAAAAAAAAAAAACACCAAAATTACAAAATTTCCATGATTTAAACAATATAAGTTGAATGTTTATTTAATTGCCAAAAGATGTAATTGTTTCTTTTTTATAATTTATATATAAAAATAAATATATAAGCGCGGTAACAGCGTGTGGACGCTATGGAAGGTGGTTATCAACTACTGTAGGTGTTCACTGTACAGGTGGAACGCGGCGAGCCGGCGAGAGGCTCCATTTACGCATGTGAGTGTCAATTGCGATATGTAATTTATGTATTTACTTTAAATACAGGTAAATATATATATTTTTTTATTGCTTTTTTCACGCTTCACGCTGTATCCCGAATGTAGCGAAGTAGGCAGGGTGAGCTTAGTGTTATGATTAAGACTCTCCGCTCCCCATTTTCCAAAGAATTCTGGAGGTCCGGTGAAACGATGGAACTCATCGCCGCGCTTTGCCTCGACACCAGTGAAAATATTTCCTCGAGTAGGAATTGAACCCACAGCTCGTGCCCCTGCGCTACGATTGGCCTCAATTTTTTATTTACATTGTCTGAAAATTTTTTTGATATCGAAAATGGAGAAATTTATAAGCAAACTATAGCTATTGCTCTAGCTAGCCAATTATAATATAATTTTAAAGTACATAATACTTGGACTAACGTAGAATTATAATAATTTAAATAAATTAGGTTAAGAAAGGAAGTTGGAAAAAAAAAATACGAAATACTTGTTCTTGGAATTCTGTTTTTTAATCATTAAAATAAATTTGACTTTTACATAGACAGGGTGATTTCACTGCTAATGTTATTAAAAGCACATCTCTTCATTAAGACCTCTTCTATCTCTTTATATTGTATACCTACCTATATTTTTCGTTTTAGAGTAAAAAAAATAAAAGTATCTACCATATTGTTAGACGTACAAATAAGTGTCACATTTCTATTGAGATGTGTGAACCTGCGATCTCTTACGACCTTACGACGTTTGGTCTTAAGGTCTCTTATACAATAGGAGTGTTTAATGTCAAAGCGGCCGGATTGCCAGCTGACCCGGAATAAGAAACTGGCAGATAGGATTGCTATTTAAAAATATTAAACGCTATAAAGTAATAATTTAAATTTTGCTCAAAAATATTAAATACCTACTGCCGTCGTGGCGCAGCGCCGCAAGGGTGGGACTGTAACGCGACGGTTGTGGGTTCGATCCCCACTCGAGGAAGTGAAATATTTATTTACGTTTACATTTCCATTTCTTCGTTCTGGTGTCGATCGAGGCAAAGCGCGGCGTTGAGTTCTGCCACCCAACACGCGATGCCTTCATAATTCTTAACACTAGGTTCCCTCTGCCTACCCTGCTGTGTGCGGGATACAACGTGAAGCTGATAAGTAGAATTCTAAAAGAGATCGCTGATTAATAAACAAATATGTAATTTAACGATCGTCTATCGCATTTCAAGACATATTAAAGTAACATTAGATATCTGTTATGTTATTCAACAAGTAGGGCCAGGTCAAGAATAAAAGGTTTCGTCCTTTAGTTTCAAATTTCTGTTATAGGTACATTACAGAAGGTGTCTTAAGTGTCAACTGTCTTGAATTTACAGGTATAATTTGGATTTAAACATTTAATTAAAATCTTTTTACTGTATACAGGATGTTTTTATATGCACCACTTAAAATGAATACAATTTAGACAACTAAAGAAGTTTTTCCAAAAATTTTAAAGTGATTTTTAAATAAAAATGAAACAAAATAAAATTAAAATTATAGTTGAAAAATTAATCGATGAGACGACGAAAAATTGTTTTAAAAAGGGGTACTTTTATAAACATTGAATAATCGTTGTTATAAATCAATATTACTCTTTATTCTTCTGTTCGTATAAAGCATCTGAAATTATTGAACTCTATAGGCAACAAAGATACTTTAAAACATAAAGAAAAAATAATGGGGAACGGGTTGACATATCACCAGGTTTCCAGGTTCCTTGCAACGTGCGGTTCCTTGCTTACAGCGTGAAGGTAAATTATCATCTAAAATGTATCCGTGTACGAGGCCATTGTGGCACAAGCGTGTTTAAACTCGACGTTTGTGAATTCGTTTAAGACTAGGAGATATAAATTATTATTTATTGATATTCTTATTTCTTCGGTCTGGTAACAAGGCAAAGCGTTGAAATCCGCCATTCAACTCGTAATACCTCGTAAATTCGGCATTAAGTGGAGAACGGAGTGTTTTCTCTGCCTAGCCTGCTGTATGCGGGATACATGATAAAGCTGATTATGTATATTGGAGAATACATAATTATAATCTATAGCTTACATACCATATCTTTCCAAGTCGGTTTAAATAAATAAAGCATATTTTATGAAATCTTTTAATTGGTTGCTTTTACATGAAGTTAACACATATAATAACATTATTAGATCGCTACTTGGAATTAGATTATTATTTCTAACTTAAAATATATTTCTTGTTGAGTAAATAAAGAAATTGGCAATAAGAGTGGAGAAACTAGATTCCAAACGTACTTACCATTTTTGTTTTTAAAATTTTCTCGTATTTTTACACAATTATGTTTATAATAACATTAAAATGTTACATATATTATAGGAAGTATTTATGCCTATTCTATCCCACAATCACAATATAAATATGTTTTACCATACAAAATAATTTGCAATTATATATCTTACTTCTAACATTATAATAACTATGTGGTATATTGTAATTTAGATTTTTTCATTAAGTAAAATAAGCATTTAGAATATTTTATTTGCAAGTTTCACTTAACACCTTTACTGCGGATCATTAATCAGTATTTGGTGTGGTGGTGGTCCAAAAATGCCCGATACTAATAAATGGAATTAATATTTTTTATACTGTATAAGAAAATCAATAAACAAATAAAAATATTATCTGAATAAGGAAGGATTGATACCACAGTATGTGTGTAATTATAGTTATTAATGACAAAATAATCAAACACAACATTATTTAAATTTTTAAAAGTACCTATATTTGAAAATCTATATACAGTCATCCATCACCACAAAAGCCTTTTTTTAAATTTTATATGTCAACAGAGTTTTCTAAATTCTGAGAATACAGTTTGAAACATAACCCTAGTTTTTATATATTTATCTCTGTACAATAGTAATAACCACAAAGATATCAGTGGCTGACCATGAAGTAAAATGCTGTTACATCCATGCATCTGATAAAAACACTGCATCACATTTATTTTGGGCAATTTCAGTGGAGTTGTTAACTAAAACAAATTGATCATACAATATAAATCACTAAACTCCCATATAATTTTGATTTACAAATAATGAAAGTATATTTGCAATCATTATTTAAGTTATAATCAATGTCGCACTGTATCCCCCTCAAAGCAGGGTAGGTAGAGAATATAGTGTTAAGACACTCCATTCCCCATTTTCCACCCAATTCTGCCAATTCTGGAGGCACTGCTTGGTGGGTGGCAGAAATCAATGCTGCGGTTTGCTGTTTTGTGTTTATTTAAGTTATATTATATGAAATTTAAATTTTGTTATCTATTATTGGCTCCAGGCCTCCTTAAATCCTATAATTGTGGCTTAATGTCTTTGTTGAGAATTAATAATGGATTTTGCATATCAAGCTGGCTTTGTGCTATGTCACTTAAAGCTCCTTGCACCTTCTCCAACAGACTTTCACCTTGACGGACAACCTAAAACAACAAAAGCTATAATAAATAATCATAAAAATTATATATATTAGTAATAAAAGATAATTAGAACCATTTTAACTCACTTCTTCTAATTGTTCAGCAGCCTCTTTATTTTCTGCTTCTAATCGCCGTAAACTCTGCACTTGAAGCTCAGTAGAACTTTCTTCACTTGGCAATGATTCTATTAATGTATCTATGTCTTTGGCACACCGGGATATCAAAGTTGCGAAAAGCATAGCATAGTCTTCTTGATTCTGTTGTTGCTGAGGAGTTTGTGAACCACTGCGGTCGAAGCCATGGAATTTACTTGGTGTTGAAAATTGTTGCAGTATACCAATGCTGTTACAGAAATGCTCAGCTTGCTAAAAAAAATAATCATGTGCTACGTGAAAATGAAAAAACAGAGATGTAGATATTTTCATAAGCATTGTCTATATCAAACATATGAAAGTTGTACATATACTTACTTGATTTATTGTATCTTGCAATTGTGTCAACCTGTCGGCCATGGTTTATTTATGGCTATGATTTTATGTAATCAACTTCTTTATCTCAAGTAGGACGAAGACAACGTAAACATATAAAATAACAAGAAAATCACACCGAATACGTTAAATATATAAAACTGAATATGAACTGTCACATCTTAAGTCTTAACCATGTGACAGGTAAAGAGCAAAATATGCTAGATGTCATTTTTGCGACAGATAATATTACACGAAAACATTACGACGCCACACTCATATCGTTGGCTTTTCATGAAATATAAAAATAATTAATAATTACGCAAATAATTAGATATTATTATTAAAAAAACTTTCCTTTCTATTCACCCCGCGTATTCCTTGTAATTTTTCACAAAATCTTGTGTAATCTTATTTATTTAAAATATATATATATATTATAAAAATAATAATTATTAAGTGTTAATTAATATTAACAATGACTACCGTACCGTAAGTGAACAGTAATGTAATTTTATGTTTGAGAATAGTTTCAGATAATGTATACGAGACATAACAGAAATAAATAGAAAAAAGTAATTTAGAAGAAACAAGAAATTAATAGTTTAATATTTTTAGTGTCTTGTTTTTTCTAAATAAAAAAACCGTTACTCATATAAAAACATTTCACAAGTCTTGCAAAATAAAGACAAGGTGGAACCAGTGTTGCCAGATTTTCTGTCTGTGAAAAGCGGGATTTTTGAACATTTTAAGTAAAAAAATGGGACAAAATGTTTTATGAGTATTTGATTTATTATGTGAGTATTGAACCCACTACCGTCGCAAGTTACCTTATTATTTACCGAATTTTGATTATACTTATTTTTCATAAAATGAGATAATAAAAGACAATTCAAGTATTATATTTTATTTTCAGCAGGCTGCGAGCTAGGTGTAAGTTATATATTGCTAAAGCAAAAATATAATTTGGATTAAAATAGTTTATTATTCATTGGATACAGTGTAAACTTAAAAATTATAAATATTATTAAATTCAAATTATATGAAATTTTATAATAACAAATTTAAATATAAATTAATATTATCACAGGTATAGTAGGCAATAAAACAACACAACAATTGCACCATTAGAATGTGAATCACTTGCAATGGATAATTTTTAAGATAAAATCTTCACTTGAAAGTAGTGTATAAAATTATTCACTATTATTGTAATTCTAAGGCCTACCTAGATAACCTCCATGCTATGTCATTTAAAAACAAAACAAGTATAATCTTTAGTAGATTTCTTACAAAATCATATAGACTAAGTAAATACTGAAAACAACAAAATACATTTTCTTTGAATAAGCTTATAATTAATTCTTACTATATATTAATACTTTGTTGACTAGAGTTATTTCAATAGGATAAATACTGAGTTTATTTTATCTACATGCTATATCCTGTATATAGCAAAGTAGGCAGGGGGAACCTAGTGCTAATACACTCCATCTTCCATTTTCTACCCATTTTTTGAGACAATAAATACTGAGTTAATATATATAAGTACCAACACTTAACATTGTATATTATAATAGAATTATAAAAATGTTAACATAATTATTAAGAATTCAATAGGAAACACAACTCAAGAGAGAGGCAAATGCACAACACAATTGTTTCTGGACATTATATATAACAGTCTTACAAATATGACATTATATATTTAAATGGTTATTTAGTATATAAATTTATAATTTATAAATACTATTTTATACAGAAAAATTGTAATAAATAAATGATTAGGTAAGTAATATTTTTATAGTATTTGAAAAGGAAAATATTCTTAACATAAATAATCAATAAGTGATTTTTTTTGCATGTTTAGTGGCAAAACTAAATGCCATATATTGTGAAAAAATTAAAATAAATAATTCCTCTAACTGGAAATTGAAGTGACAACTGTAGTGTGTAAACACTAGCTACTGTGCCATTGCAGCAAGAGACTCATTGATAAATAAAGTTCTAGATTTGGTGAAGTTATTTGGCTTTAATAAGCAAAACATAATTTAAAAATAACAACAAAGGCAAAATTTATTTGAGTTATTGTGCCAACATTCCCAATTTATTCCTCAACTGTGAATCTGGGGGCAACGCTAATGCCCATTTACGTAAACCTACAAGAAGTACAGAGCTCATAACCAATATTGCACCACATATTGAAAATTTACTAGGCATTTCATCAAAGAACATAACTTGCCATAGGAAAGCAAAAACAATATCTGCTGATCTAGCAATGGCCACAGGTCCAGCCTGCTCCATTTGTAAAGACATTGTGAGTAAAATCTGACCTAAATAACTAAATAAGGCGAGGCACACAACTAAAAATCTTTCTGTACCACAATTTGGCATACACAACACCCCAAATACAAAAGAGTAGAAAAGTGTTTGCACGATTGCAATGGCTCCAAAATTGGTCATGATTACTGAAAAATGTAATCCCTTTAGCACTCTTAGCAAGACATAGGCATTTGCCCCAAAGATTGTAGACACAAAGGCGGCTATTGCACCTCTCAAACTATTATAATTCTGATTAGTCTCAGATGGTGTATCACCAAATATAAATGGGGGATGAGTGATTAATATAACACCAATTAAAGTAAGAATAATGGATATTGTATTCCAAATACCACATGGTTCTTTCAAAAAGACTCTTGCAAAAAGCGCAACAAACACTGGTACAGAGAAAACAATAACAGATGCATCGGCAAGAGGCATATTTCTGAAGGCATAGAAACTTAACATTAAGCCAACTGTTCCAACAAAAGAACGCAAAATTAGTAAAACACGTTTACCTGGCGGGAATATTGGCTGCTCTGTGTATATCACAATAGGTATTGTCGGTAGTAGTACTCCTATGAACCTGAACATTGCGAGTTGCATTGGGTCAATATTTACTAAACTTTTGACGATAACTGAACATAACGAGAAAAATAACGACGATAATGTCGCTAGTATCAATCCAAGGTAAGGACATCTCTTGATAAGTGGTCTTTTGTTCTCCAGCAAATTTGGCATAGATTCGTCGCCGCTACCCACTGACAGATCCACAAGATGTTGTAATTCCAAATGCTCAGGCATAGTTTATTAGCTAAAACCACACCCAACGTGAAAATATGAAAATTTAATTCATTATCTAATATAATAATATTGTTATGGAATTATACATACATTAATACACTATCAAAATAGTTTGTAAATATATTTATCACAATTTACACAGATAATCTCATTATTGTTATTTCAATATTCCAGTCCACTGGAATATTTTTCGTTACATATCAAAATCGAAATCTGTATCCATGGCTTATTTTGTTTAACGAACCAAATCTTTTGTTCTTGTGACAGTTTCTTGACAGATTCAAAGCTCTAGAGCTTTTGAATCTGTCAAGAAATACACAGAATACAAATAATGTTTTATTTATATATTTCCATTGCTAATTTACAATATGATTCGATAAAAATGTTTAAGCATTTATTGGGATAACAATTTTAACTATTTACCACATTTAAATAAAAATAGTGAAGTAACAATTATATTATGAAGTGTTCGGGTCCCAAACATTATGTTATCTCTTTCTTATCAATAATAATCATGTACTAATAGAAAGAGATAAAATGAAATAAATTAATATTTGTACTAATTTTATTGTAAATTTTGATATCACTTTTCTCTTTAAATATTTATTATATCCTGGTTTTGAAAAATATAACATTTATATAAACATTATTTAAAGCTAAATATTAAAATTTTAATAGAATAGTATATGTTTTTATTCATATGTCACAGATATTTGTCTCTTTCATACAGGTGAATATACGTAGCTATGAATATATGTTTTAAATTTTTAATTTGAAATATAAAGAAAATTGTATTGTAATAATTTTTTTTTTTTATTATTATTATAAATTAACCATAATAAGTACAGTATACTTTAAAAATATATATACGAACGTGAAATAGTCATACTAAATAATCACCATAGCGATGTTGCGCAATTATATCTATCTCACTCTATCTTATAGAGTTACCTCAATTCGAAAATGACTTTCCCCCTCCAATACGCGCGCTGGCAGGAGTGACTTCATACCTATAAAGCTATGTCTGTCTTTCTTGCGTACGTCCGTTTTATTTATCAAAAAAATTAAAATGTCACCAATCTTTGTTTATACGTATCCAAGTTACAATGTGAAAATATTTTAAATATATTGTGAAAGTGATTTTTTAGTGTTTACAATAATATACGAACAAATTAGTGAAAGCTGTACAACAAGGACAAAAACAGCTCGATCGGTGCCCTTCAAAATGGCTGCCGTGAATAAATCGCAGAAATATAATTTCGAAAAGATATGTCGCGCTTGCTTGCAGATAAAAAAGGACATGCGACCTTTATTCGAGCAGCTCACTGCTACTATGCTAATGGGGATATCAAAAGTGCAGGTGAGATGACAAAATGATAAAATTATTTTTGGAAAAGCTGTTGTCTCTTTCTCTCTTCATAGCTTCGTCTTAAGCGAGACACGACCAGAGCGAGCGCGAGTCATCTTTGTTTAGAAGTCATCGTCATTCAAGTCTTCGATACTTACGTATACTAGGAATTTGTTGAGAAATATCTGTCCGTCCCTTTCTAATTTCATCCGTTTCGAACAGTGCGAGAAGGAGATATTCCAAAAATATTTTAGTTACAAATATATTTAGAAAGTTTTAAAGTTGTCATTGTGAACTTTCTGGCTAATCGACTGAGAGCTTTTAATTTAATTTTTGTTTCAATATTTTATTATTATTTCAATTTAAATGAAATCCGATAATATATAATTAGGTTTCATAAGTGAAACATAAAAAAAAAACATTACAACACTAATATTACAAAGTACAATTTTATTTATTGAAAATCAAAATATCTATCAACTGAAGTTTAAATAACTAGAAACTTATATCAAACGCCAACAAAATTCGAAAACACATATAGGTTCTTACCGCAGCGTTGAGTACCGCCACGTAAACCGCCATCGGACAAAGTAGAGAACGAAATGTCTTGATGCCTATCCATGGTCTACTAGTAAAGTAGATGACACCAAAATTGACAGACGGATACTCTGACTGTATCTCGAGATACAGTCAGAGTATCTCGAGATACAGTCAGAGTATCTCGAGAGTCAGAGTATCTCGAGATACAGATACAGTCTCCGCGCCAACTGAAATTAATATTAAATATTCATGTATAGGTACGATATACGGTCTCTTGGAACACAGAAAAAAACTAAACTTCTAAACCTAAATTAATGAAAATTGGCAAGAAGTGGGAACTTACATTACAAATTTAAAAAAAACGAAAAATGAAAATTTATTAATATTCCATTGAAAAAAATCAGTACAAAGCTATATTTATAGTTAATTTTATACAAAATGAGAGCATACGCAAACTTAAGTTAATCAACCTTTATAAGCCGTACCGAAATTGATACGGAACCTTCGGTGGACCGGCCCGACTCGCACTTGACCGGTTTTTTTTTATTTATTAGGTGGCAGTAGGAGATGGTTTACCAGCCCAGTTATGTCTTCAATGTGTTCATCAAATATCACGATGTCATGCCTTCAAGGAACTTGTAGAAAGAAATGATATTACGCTCAGGGAACAAGCGAAGGTAATGGCCGAAGAGACGTTAAAGCAAAACTTAGAGGTATGTATATTTTTTAAGTTTTTAATAGTTTATTTTTAAACTTAGCATATTTCGTATCTGTCACGCTAATGCAGAATGCTGATGGATAATTAAAAAATAATAATTTTGCATTCGATTCTTATCTGGAGTAATGAATATTTTTAGTTTTTCCCTCTATTGGCAAGACAAAAAGCGACGTTTCTCAAAGACAGAGGATTATTCTAGTTAATTGCTTATTGTAGTTATATATATCAACCATATTTAATATTTTAAAAATATACATAATTCATTAATTAGGTAAATAATATTAAAGATACTAATATTTTAATTTAACAACAGAAAGAAAAGGATTTGAACTCGGTATACAGGAATATACAATTTATAGAAGTGCCAAACTTGAGTAGCACTCAGATTTTAGAAGGATTCTTTGCCGAAAGTAACGATCAGACGAACATCACTCAAGAAATATTGCAGAAAGAAGAATTCGATATAGACAAGGTGAGTGCTAAATACCTATTATTTTAATATTATTCTTTATTTGTACACCACTTATATAAAAATACAAAATAAAAAGAAAAGAAAACAAATGTACAAAAAGGTAGACTTATGGCGAAATAGCCATCTTCCTTATAACTTAGTGGCCAAATCGCTTTGACTTTTCAAGAAGCTTGGGTTCGAGTCCCGTTACGTTACTACGTACTATAATGTATAAATAAACTTATTTATACATTTTCTAAAAGTATTTTTTTATTAAATAATTTATTTATTAATTACTTCCTCTTACGAAATATATTACAAAAATAACCATATTTATCAATGTCCCAGCTGGATCCATTACCCGTACAACAAAAAACAGAAGAAAGTCTTAATTCCGATGAAGAAAACTATTTACAAATGGTTGTTTTCCAAGCGACCTCATCAGTGGCGCCTGGCCGCCATGTCTGCAATCTTTGTCATAAGGAGTTTAAACATGCAAGATGGTTAAAACTGCACATGCGATCACATACTAATTGGATAAAGGCTAATTGTAAGAAACCTCCTAAATGTCCGATATGTGATAGAACTTTTAAGGTAAGTTTTAAGAACATTTAATATATTATTCTTAGAAATGTGTATATTGTCATCTGATTTTGAAAATGTTAAGGAATATTTTTATTGCTCCAATTTTATTAGAATCCGAAGCCACACTAACGTACGTCGTTTCCGTCAATACCCAATATAATTGAAGTAGGTGGAATATAGACGAAGTCTATTAACTAGTTTCAATTAAACACTAGTACTATTAATTAAACAATTACAAGGTATTAAAAACTGACAATAAGTCATTAATATGTAGCCCCTAAAAAGTTATTAAAAGAAAGAAAGAAAGAAATAAATATGAATGAGTGTTCATGTATGTGGATGTCAGATCACGTGTGGATGTGAGATCACATGTGTGGATGTGACAACACATGTGTGGATGTGAAATCATATACCTAAGTGGACGTAAATTTACATGTGCAATAACTATTGACTATGTAGTTATTAAACTTAAATTTCAGGGGCCAGGCATGCTAAAAATGCACATGCGTACTCACGAGGAGCGTCCACCTAAACAGCCCACTTGTTCTGTGTGCCAACGTACCTTTTCCACAAAAACCCTGTTGTACCGCCATAGACAAACACATTTCGAGCAGAAAACCCATCAATGTACTGTGTGTGATAAAAGATTTTTCAGCGGCTACGCCCTTAGATCTCATATGGCGAGGCACAGAGGGGAAAGGCCGTATATGTGTGCTATTTGTTCTAAGAGTTTCTATAATCCTACTGATTTGAAGGTAATTTGTTTTTTTTAACCTAGTTGTTTAATTTTTTTTCAGCTTCACGCTTTATCCCGCATGTAGTAGGGTAGATAGAGAGAGGAGGATTTACTACTAGTGTTAAGACAGTTCGCTCCCCACTTTCCGCCGAATTCTGGAGCCATTGCGTATTGAATGGCGGAGGTCAACGTTCGTGCCCCTGCGCCTCGGCCACGGCACGGCAATATTAAATTTCTGAAACTTCATATAAATAAAAATGTACTTAAAAAAAACAATAATTAACACATTTATTAAAACAGTAAAATATAAATACATTTATTTATATATGGATGGTACCGACATGGTCCCACACGGTAACTTTTCGAACTTCTCATCCTCCTCCTCCTTAGTTTTAAAGGCGTCATTGAAAGCTTTTTTACTACGTTTCGATAAATATATGGGGAATGTTATATTGAATCGTATTATTAAATTACCTTTTGCCTTATTTGGGCAAGCTGGTATTGGTAGGCCTTCGTCTTCCACAATTTTTTCGTAAGTTGGCGTTATAACATCAGTTATTTTTATCCTCAAAGTTCTCGCATCTAGCGATGAGAAAACAATCGTGATACCACACAAGGCTTCTTGTAAGGATATCGTCCTTACCATCAGAAGGTCGCTAAACCCTGATCTTATGAAGTTTTTATGGGGTCTATCTTCAGTTATGAATATTACATCAGCTGGTATCCTTGTAGGGCCTTGATCACCTTCTTCCTTAAATTTAATCTCTGTTTTTGCGTAAATTCCTGGCTTAATCGGTATAGATAGAACTTTTTCACGGAGTTTTAACTCGGAACAGGACTCGTCGATGAACACGAGACGCTGTATTTTCATTTTCTTTAAACATCCTTTATATACTTCTTCCAAAGTAAGGGCTAGTGGTCTTATTAATGTAGGATCTTTTTCTTTATAGCCCTTGCCCATTGGAGATTCAAACATAGGTGGTGGGTTTTCATAATAGTCCAAAAGATCAGCATAGGGATTACTGGTTCCGAAGAATTCGTGATAAGTTCTCAAAGGATCGCCATGATAAATGTAAGGTTCAATATATTCTTTTGGTCCAGGAACTCCTCGTTTAAGTCCTTCTTCCCCATATTGATCAAATATTGCTCTGGTTTTATGGTTAACTAATACTTCATAAGCTTCTCCAATTAGAGCAAAAATACGTCGTATATTTTCGTCATTGTCATATCTTTCAGGATTGTATTTTAAGGCTAGCCGCCGATATGCTTTTTTAATTTCAATCTGATCGCAGGATCGCTTCACTCCCAATATGCTGTAATAATCAAAGCCCATGTTGTATTTATTTTACTGCAAATTGCTAAATATTACTATAGAATTGAGGAACTATTTTTATTATACATACGTCAATATTTGACAATAGCAAAATAAATTATAATAGGAACTATTTAAAGGATTGTTTTTACTTTTAGGTGCACTTTAGGTTGCATACCGGAGAAAAACCCTTAAAATGCTCCGAATGTAATAAACAATTTAGGCGACATTCAACTTTGTGCCAGCATATGAAAAAACATCGAGGAATAAGAAACCATGTCTGCAACGTCTGTAATAAGGCCTTCTACGAAGTATCTAAGCTAAATGCACATATGAGAGTACACACAGGTAGGTTATAATTTATTAATTGTGAGACTATTTTCAGAACCAAATTAGATAATACTATACAAAAAATTGGGTACTTTTTTTTTGCTTTTTATTTATTATGGCAGCTTTTAAAAGTAATTCTGAACTTACTCATGTCAAAACATGTTTCTTTTGGACAAATTCTTATATTATAATTTAACAATTTGGATACGAAAATTACAATTATATTATATTCTTATAAAACTCAAAACATAACTAATTAATTCTCCATTTCATCCGCAAGGTGAGAGACCTTTTGAATGCCAATTTTGTTCTCGAAAGTTCGCCCAGCAGTCCGCTCTAATATATCACAAAAGAACGCACACAGGGGAGAAACCCTTCGCCTGTAAATTATGTCCAGCGAGATTTACTACTTCATCAGCAAGAAATAATCATATGCTAACACATACCGGTAATAAGAAGTGAGTATTTGTTAATTTTTTATTTATCGTATTTTTTTTATTATAGCAATTCTATATATATTTATGTAATGAAGATACTGTAAACAATTTTAAAAATACTTGAACTCAATAATCTGTTTCTAAGTTCTTTGAAATGAAACTCATAAATGAAACTCATATGATGAAAGTGAAAAAAGAGGCAAGAAAGCTAAGTAAATATCTCATATATATTTAAAATATTCCAGATTCGTCTGCCCGGTATGTTTCAAAGGCTGTACCTCCAGAACAGAGTTACGTGTACACTCGTCCAAGCACACTGGTGAAAAGTTATTCGGTTGTGCATTATGTTCTCAGAGATTTAGTTCTGCCTCATACTTAGCGGTGCACCGTCGTATGCACACCGGGGAGAGGAAATATCAGTGCAATGTCTGTGGAAAAGGTTAGTATATAGATATTTATCACAAACAGACAGACAGACAGATGGAACCTAGTGTTAAGCGGAACCAGAGGCAAGTCGTAGCGCTTTGGTAAAACACCCGAAGAAGTGAAATATTTATATAAATACATATTCATCATTCACATATTATCATTTCTTCGCGCTAGTGTCGAGGCAAAGCGTGGCGTTGAGATCTGCCACTTACCGCTCATTGTCTCCAGGATTTGACGGAAAATGGGGAACGAAGTGTATTAATACTAGGTTTCCTTTGCCTACTTTGTGTGCGGGATACAGCTGATTTATTAGTGTTAAGACAATCCGTCCCTCACGTACTGCCTATTTTTCGAGACGTTGCATGTTGTGTGGTGGAACTCAACGCCACGCATTTTTGTTTACTTACCCCGAAATTAATTCCCGCGAATAGGAATCGAACTGACAACCGTTGCAATGCAGCTGCGTCACGACGGTCTTTTTATAACACTTCAGTGCCCATATATTATAAAAAAAACTATTTACAGGTTTCATAGAATGCAGTTCATACAAGAAACATATAAAAACACATAATCTAGAGAAAAAGGAAAACGAAACAGCCGACAATGAAGCATTTGAAACTGAACAAATAAAAGAAATAGATGCCGAAGAGAAATCTATAGAAAAAACTGAGAATATTTTAGAAGAAACCGTCCAAGATACATCAAACATAGTGCAAAATGCACAAGAGAACACACAGAAACGTTTTAAATGTGGCCTATGTGTTAAAAGTTATATGTATTTGCACAGCTTAAAAAAACACATGTACAGTCATGTGCAAATGTGTGTGCTAGGTCCGGATGGCTCTGAGAGGATGTATGCTCTAAAGGTAAGATTTCATAACTGTTTTATTGGTAAAGTGGTAAAAAATATATGTGTATTTTATTATAAAAATATTTATTTTTCATTCAAAACATTGAAGCAACAGCAAGAACTGCAACAACAGCAGCAGCAACAACAACAGCAGCAGCAACAACAGCAGCAGCAACATCAGCAGCAACAACAACAGCAATTGCAACAAGTGCAGCAGGTGCAACAAGTGCAGCAACTGCAGCAGCAAGTGCTACAAGTGGGCAGCGTGCAGCAGCTTGCAGTCCCCATACATACGCCGCAAGGCATAGCCGTGTCTGGGGTACAGGTGAAGATCATTTTTTTTTTGGTTTTTGTAGGCAGAGGGAACCTACTGTTAAGAAACTTCGTTTCCCATTAAAACACTTCCGTTCCCCATTTTGTCTTTTTCTTGAGATATTGCGTGTTGAGTGGCGGAATTGAATTAAAATAAAAAAAAATTGAATCGTTACCAGAATGAGAAAATAAAAATATTAAGGATTTCATTCCCCAAATGCCAATCGTACAATTACAATTGCGCGCTTCTGGCCCTGCGCCACGACGCACAGTGGGACGGAATGACGCGATTCGTGTCAAAAATCCGTAACTCATTTAGTTTTCATCGCACAGTGTTGAAATTTAGCATATATATACTTGAATATATTTGCTATCAATGACATAAAATAGATAGTAATAAAAGTCATGAGTTATTTAATAAAAAAAAAATTAAGTTAGAAATCGTCATAAATAAGAGCTATACAGATGTTTAAAAAATATTATTATTTTTAAATCATTAAAAGTAATTTAAGTAAACTGAATCTAGGCTGTTAAACAAAAAAGTGATGTATCATATGTAATATAAAAATAATTTTATCAATAATAGTGACGGAAAGAGAAGACGGCATTTATTCTGTGACTTGCAGAAGTTCTTTAGTTTCGTCAAACAGTTCGTTAGATACAGTTACACTTGGTGTGCTGACGCTTGTAATGTATGGGTCAGAGGTATACATTAAGATGTGACAGACATCTTCATTCGTAGCTGATCGGGAACACTTTCCGGCATGGTGCAACCTGTGCCTCTTGTAATCCTTATTTCTTGTTTCTTGAGCGTCTTCAGAAAGTTGTCCAATAGGCAGAATTGCATAATACTGTATAATTTGAGCTCCATGTATAAGAATGTTATGCACCGAAGAAGGCATGTAATATTTGTTACATTTGTTAACATATAATTGCGCTGTATTAAGTGTATATTGATCGAATTTATAGCAAGTCCTGATGACATAGCTTGAAGAATTATATAACATTTTTTTTTAAATGTTGTTCATTATAGTTTGTACGTCTGATGACGACAAATTGAAGTTCTCCTTTAAATAGTTTTCTATTTCAGAAGTATTTCCCCCTTCAATTATAAAAGTGCATAAGTAACGTCTACTGCAAACGAATTCACTCGTATTG
>DWNA01000948.1:0-17541 GCA_018249835.1 Heliconius besckei | reverse complement strand
TCGGTTTCCACTAAAAATATTATCGGAAATCCAAATTGAATTTCTGTTATAAAAGCAAACACTTTTATCCAAGCTCGTTCAAATAAGAGCTAATAAAAATAACAATTTCAAGTCTCCAGGAGCTCTACAGAGGCAAAAAGATAGAATTTATTTTAGAAAGCCCTTTATACTATTCAAATGTAATAAAATAATAAAGTGAATAAAAATTGAGTAATATACACATTTAAATCATTCAAATGTTAAATAAATTTAAATTAAATTTTAATTTTATCTTTACGTTTTATGTAGAGACTAACTTATGTTTTATTTTACCTGCAACTTGCTCCTCGTTTTGAAATGGAAAAGGCACTCGAATGATGTATATCCTCTTAACCTTGCAAACTGGAACTTAATTGCTAATATAAAAAATATACATTTTGTATAGCACTAGCCCCGAACGTTATTTGTATATATATTTTCAATAACTTGAATAACAACCTGATTATTTTCTATAGAGCGACATTTCAATTTGAATGAATGGATTTCAATTTGTTAACGTAATATTGTAAATGTATGACGTAGATTTTTTGTATATTTATTTTTAAATCTAAATTAATATAAAGCAAATGTGCTTCATGATATAAAAATTACTTTACTCAACGCAGTCTTGGCGCAAGGTCATAAGCGCGACTGTAAGCGTGACTGTGAAATTGAATCTAAAAATATGTTTTTATAAAAAAACTAGTGAGCCTGGACGCGGCTACGCCCGCGAAAATATAAGCCTAAATAATTAAAATAAGTTAAAAAATAATAATAAGTGGAGATTTATTATTAGAAAAAATATCTGAGTAACCGAAATAAACAAACAAAAGAAGTAAAAGTAACTAAAGGAAATTCTTAATATTAGAAAAAGTACCTAAAGTTTGCCGTGCGCGCGTACTGAATATTTTTCTATATTAAATAATTATTATTTTTTGCGAACAATGATTAAAATTATGATATTTTAAGTGTATAACATCGGTATAGATAACCGAACTGAGATAAATTAATTATAAACAGCAAATAATTACATAAAAAATAATAGTCATTCGAAAATAATAATATATAAATAATTACAAAATCATCAAAGTCATCTGCCCGTTCGTGTCGGTCATACTATACGAAGGCTAGGTTATTTGAAATCAGTGACATCTTAATTATTTATTAGAATGTTATACAGTAAACTATAATTTCTATCTAGATGAAATGCTAAAAGTGACTATTATATTTATTTTCATAAGGATGAATATCAAATTATAGAAATCATCTAATTTTTGTTAATGTATACAAATCTATATCGGCGCGCGTCATGTATGCATTAAGCAAACTCTCTTTGGGTGACGTCTTCTTAAAACAACAAACTTTGCAAATCGTTGCTTAGCAACGGCGGTTGTTATAAACATGGCGGAATAAATTGCATGTTAAATTAATTATTTGAATATTTTGGTATATATCGAAAATATTACAAATATGAGAAAAAAAAGTATCCTATGTTCATCCCGAGACCCTCAAGTATCTCTATATCAATATTTTATCACAATTAAATTAGCAGTTTGGCCCTTATTGCGTAAAAGACAGACAGACAGACAGACAGACAGAGTTACTTTTGAATTTATAATATAGGTATGGATGACAAAAACTAAGGAAATTTCCTCTCCTTTACTTCAATCTCAAAATATATAACTCTTTGAAGGACAACGATGTAGTCTTTATTCGCATTACAGCACTTACGGCAATGTCTATTTATACACAATTTTCCTTTTTTCCTCATTGTCTAGCATGACATAAAACTATTTATACATTTATTTAATAATATAGAAAAATATTCAGAAGTAGAGGCCAGTCCTGACGCAGTTGTGGGTTCGACTCCCACACGAGGAAATGGAATATTTAATATATTCATTACTTCGCTCTGATTCCCCAGTCAAAGCGCAACGTTGATTTCAGCCACACCACACGCGAGATCTCCAGAATACTGCGGAAAGCGAGGAGTGTAGGGTCTGAACACTAGGCTCCCTATGCCTGCCCTATTACATGCGGGACAGAGTGAACCTGAAATGAAAAAAAAAGATATTCATCTTCTAACACCATCTTGCTATTATTTCCAATTTATTTCTAACCGACTTTTTAATTAATATTGTATTAATAAGTTATTAATAACCAATTACTCTATATACAAAATATAATCTAGGTATAAATAATAATCAAAATAGGAACGTCAAGTCTTATTATTCCTCATAATAGAGGCGAAGCAACAAAATTATAACAAAACAAACTGCACTCAACCACATATTTGCCGTAATTGGATTCGCTAACGTTTTGCTAAACGTTTGTGCCGTTTAAAGGATAAATGGTTTTTTTATGAAGCACAGGTTTATAGGTATAAGTAGAGAGATGAATCGAAAGAAAGATATGAAGGCATATACATGTTTATGGATCTTTTTCGTAGCTGGCATGGCAGACCATACCAGGGTTAGTATCAAAACGCTCATTTTAAGACCAACTTTAAGACATTGCGTGTTTAATGGCGGAGCTCAACGCTGCGTCTAGTTACCAGAGGAAACTAAAATGGTCAGATAGGTACTGTAGACTGCTCCACTACGGCATTTATATTCAATTGTTTCTCTAATATAATTTATAAAAACTAATTGTAACAGTAAAAATATGAGAAAAACATCTCTAGATTTTCTATTGCTTTGTGCGAAATCTATATATATAAAATCGAAAGGTCACTCACTCATCACGAAATCTCAGAAACTACATGTGCTAGGAATCTCAAATTTTGCATAGGAGCTACTTATAGGACGTAGGTGCTCGCTAAGACGGGAATTTGCAATATTCGATTTCTAAGAGGTTGTTTTTGGGGTCGAAAGTTTGTATGAAACTTCGTTACAAATGCTAGGAGTGTCCAATTTTGCATAGACGTCACTAGGACGTAGTCATGGAGACAGAAATTATTATAACATAGTTCACGTGGGTGAAACCGCGAGCGGGCCGCTAGTTATTAATATTTTTTTACGTCATTCATGTTGTAAACGTGTTTAACTAAATACGACGATAATATGTATAAGTAAAGTTCCACGATGAACCAAAGAAACTAAATTGTGCTTAATCCGATTTCGTCAATCACATCCCGCACAGGACAGGGTAGGCAGAGGGAACCTAGTTTCACTCCGTTTCCATTTTCCGGAAGCAATGCGTGTAGAGTGGCGGAACTCAACGCCGTACTTTGCCTCGACCACAATATTAAATGTTTCATTTCCTCGTTCGGGGATCGAACCCACAATAAGGCGCGTTTACAGTCACAATTGTTCCCCTGCGCCACGAGTGGCAAAATACACAATGATTAATAAAACATACATATGAATATCCCAGAAATAGGCTAGTAAGTTATGCCGCTATACTGGCTGAGCGGGTTGGTAGAATTATTTGAAATCCCGATAAGAAGATTACAACGAGCTTTTCCTATTCACGTTATAATATTGAAAATATGCTCGTCTTGTAGAATAAGGCGCTTGTGGTAAATTTAAACAAAATATATATTTTTTATCTATCCAAGTATAGTTTTTTTTACAGCTGTTTTTATTGTTTCAAATTGTGAAAACACCTTCATCCTTTCTATTGTATGGTATATATAACGTATATTTTAAGTTATTCTTACAAAGTTTTTCTAATACATATATATATTCAGGTTTTGGAGCTTGTCGATGATGATAGGTTGTGGGTTGGTACGCTTTGGTTGGTTAGGTGTGTTGAGACAAAGCGCGGTATTGAGTTCCGCCACTCAACACAAAATTCCTCCACAATTTGAAAAATAGGGAACGGAAGAAACGAAACGGAAGGGAAGGTTCCCTACCTACTCTACTTACTGTATACTATAATAATTTAATAACAACCTGAAACACTTATTTATCTCTCTTGACATAGTCAAATAAACAATAAAGTTATAAAATAAAATAACATCAATTATCTTCCACATTCCGTTTCACGTGCAAATATAACGCTGTTGAACAGTAAAAATAGATAATGCGGCTAATACAATTACAGACGATCATAAGGTTTCCATTAGTGGGAAAGGCAGTACTGTATCACTTCTTACTGAGTTTTGGACGTGCATCGAGGTAATGGCGGAGGGTAAGTGCATTGATAAGATAACACGTTTAAACTAAAAATATAGAGATAACGATTTCTATAGCTAAGCGAGCGACTGTTCCTTTATCTTTTGATATGCCCAGATAAGTTTTATACATTTTTCGTTATTTTTAACGTATTTGAAGCCTAAGCAAAGTATATTTCAGTTTAAAATCAGGGGACTCCCCTACAGAAGTGTTGTTCCCAAATAAAAGAATAGTTTTTATAGTAGGTATATCCTTGTGTGTATACACATAATTGTGTTCGTATTTAAATACCTTGGTCACGTTATACGAAAGGCGTAGGCGTTAGGATTTTGCTATTTAAGTTTTTTTTTTTTGGAATTTTATTTTAGATTGTAATGTATAGAAAAAATATATGAATATATATAAAATATATATATAGCTATATCACTGACACTTTCTACGATAGTAACTGTTATACTAGTTTCTTTGAACATGATTTTACTGGGCTAGCTCTTGTGAATAAATATTGTAATGATATGCTAATACTTACGTTGTAATCGTTGGTGTATATAATTCTTACATAAATATTTTACCGCACTATATGTAAAGAATAAGTCGTATATATTTTAAATTGTTTTAAAAATAAATATTACTTTACACATTGTACATACATTGGTTGCGCAGTTTTACATGCCAAATCAAATAGACACGTTAACATTTACTGGTTTAAATGCTTTTGAATTTACTTCCATAATCTTTCCACATTTTCATAATATATTGTACCAATATAGTTACATAAATCTTTAATAAATGTAATTCATAATGTAATATTAATCTATATAAACATTAACGGAGACGGCCTTAGTTCTCAGATTCCCTATACCTAACCTGCTATGTGCGGGCTACATTGTGAAACTAAAAAAATATAAAACTCTACTAATGAGTACTACTACCAACAGGTAACACATAGCCGATACTACTGGATTTAGAAAAGTAAAATTTAACGTATTTTCTCCCTGGGGAGTTTGGGGGGTAAAAGAATATTTTGCGATATTCCAGTAATACGTTAAAGAGTTTATCATTAATATTAAATATAAATGGCTAAGTTTTATTCCTATATATATTATAATAATAGATAAAAGAATTTAAAATGATCTACTTGCATTATTTTTTTTTAATATTTAAGACATGTAATAGACAACAATTAATAAGTGAAACAAATATGGTCTGCAAAAAAAAATCAAACAGACGAACTGAAATTTCAAATGTGGCAATTTTTTTAGAAATTTTAACTGAGTAATGTTTGCCTTCCTTAAGCACTAACTACTGCCGAGACGATACTTATTCTTTAGGAATACAGACAAGAATAAACTTTTAATCGATAAATTTAATTATAACTCTTATAAGTTACGTAGCTAAGTGGAGTAAACTGTATGGCTTCCATGCGATATTGAATATTGTCACAAACTAAATTATATTTCACCGTTTACCGCCGTTTAATTATTTTTATTATTATATAACTTTGAAAGAAGCTTGTTATCTGACCGACAACAATATGTATAAGCAAATAACAAATCAACTTTCTTATACTCTTTTACTGCGGATGGATGGAACAACAGTTTGACTAAAAAATCAGAGGATAGTAGATGTTTTAAGACTTCTTCATTGTCTAAAGTAATTGTATACACATTTCATACATCGCGATGTCGGTCGGTGGTTCGAGTTGAATAAGTGTATTAATTGTTCCATTTTACTTACTTTTTCCTTTGTTAAAAATCTCCTCTTCCCGTATAACCTATTGATCATTAACGTCATATTGTAACGCCCTTGTCGCCGTCGACATCCTCTCAAGTAGCTTGCAATTTTCAGGGACAGAGACCCACCCGGTGTTACTGTAAAGACCAATAGGGCATTTACTTCATGTTCAAAAAAATGCGTCTCGGAACTTAACTCCACGCTATATCCCAAAATAAAAATATACTAGACACTTTTGTGTTGTTTCTTATCAAAGATGGTACCGGCATTAGTACTCCAAATTTTTATATGAAATCAAAATTGTTAATTTGATTTGTATCAATCATGGACTATGGTGGATAAAATTCACTTAACATTTCAAATTTATATTTAACATTAAAAAGAAATTAAAGAACTGTAATAAGAGGATGAAACGCAGAAGTGCGCAATAACAAGCAATTGCTTTTAAAATTGTCAAGAAAAATTGCACTTTTTCTAATAAATCATTATAACTTGCTGGGTTTTTTATTTAAGTATCTGCAAAATAATGAGAGAACTTTATAAATTGAACATTATTAATTTTACGTAAGAAAATATTTATTTGTAACTATGTTATTGTAGTTCATAACAAATTCTATTTTCTTAGCAAAACATACAAAAAATATGATAAAAAGAGGAAACCTAGTGTTAAGACACTCAGTTTTCCATTTTCCGCCGAATTCTTGAGTCACTGCGTGTTGAATGGTGAAAATCAACGCCGAGCTTTGGCTCGACACCAGAGCGATGAAATGAAAATATCAATGAAATGGAAATTTTCGAGGGAGGATCGAACTCACATTTCTTCGCAAAATTCAACGGAAAGTGGGCAACGGAGTGTCATAACACAAGGTTCTCTGTTTTTATTGCTACATGCGGGATATAAGGCTGAAAAAAATAAAAAAAACATTATTTTTTTGACTTATTTCTTGTTAGTAGACGACAGACGTACAGTTATATCAATAATAAAGTCACTTCATATTAGAACTCATTGAATAGCGAGCCCGTATCAAAGGAACGCACTCGTAAGGTCTTGCCAATAATATATAATAGGAATGGAATATTGCAATTTTCCACCTCCTACAGATTTTGCAGCTTTCAGCTTTTAAAAGGTAGACTTTCCTACATAGAAACGTGTAAAAGTTCAACGTTATTTGCAGCAATAATACTCAGCAATTTAGCTGTAACCTTCTAACTCTTATAGAAAGAATATTTTATGAACTATCTCAAAAGTAAAATGTAGAAATACAGGTACTCTATATTTATATTAATTGGTGTTATTAAAACGTGTGCAAACAGATATTTTAGAAGACAATTGAATTAATATATTACTAAGCAAAGCAAATCATTTAAATCTTAGCTATTTTGATATCCTGTTCTCTCTCTCTCTCTCTCTCTGGTTATCCCACTGAGGAGTAAGGAGGGAAAAGTAGCATGAAGCTAAAAAAGTAATTAAAAAAAATTATCAAATGCAATTAGCTATTTATATATAACTCTTTCCTTCCACGGCTATAGATGTTCTGTAATATTCTGATCTCGAGCTCAGCGACATGTGTACAAACATATTCGTATCATAGATTAAATCAATTACACGAACAACATACGAGACGTTTTCCCGTTTCAACGTTTTATGAGAAAAATACGTATCTACACAAAATGAAATTTTTCATTTAAAGTAAATTTTCCGGAAGACGGTCCAAGTACAGACGTCAGGAATATATTACTAGTACGGTCCATTTGGACGAAAATGAATACCGGAAATAGGATAAAATGTGAGATCATTCTAAAAATAGATGGATGAATGGATTCCTTTTGAGAAAACTCGATTCGATTACATTTTATATTCGCTTTGTGTAATCAGATAAGTGTTTAGTTTATGATCTTGTATTGTTTCAGGTTCACGCTGTATTCTGCATATAGCAGGGTAGCAGGGTAGAATGTAGGGAATATAGGGGTTTATTCTATATAATTATAGGGGATATAGGGGGAGTATAGGGGATTAGTCTAACTCTTATAGAAATAATGTTTCATGAACTATCTCAAATATTGTAGTGTCAGAAGTTACCAGGACCTCATTGTTCTGAATAACGTATTGCACAGATAATGATTCTGTTTTAGACTATAATCTAATATAAAGACATAGATACTTAAATATAATTGTGTTAATTACTATAAACTCATTAACACAATTATATTTAAAAAATTTAATTGTGTAAATATATTTTTTTAATTGATTAAAGTCTAAAACGTAATGCAGTAATTATTTACACAAATAAAATATTTGTAATAGATATAGTCTTAAAGCCCATTAACCTTAATAGCCTAGTCCTAGATTGTATAGAAATGCAAACTATAATTAAGATAATGTTAATATGGACCCTCCTTTACTAATGTTATGTGCTGCTTAATAAAATCTTTTTCTAATTCCATTGCTCACTTGATATGAAAAATCCTGAATATTTTTTTGTCGTTGGATTTCGAAAGTGAATATGAACAGGTAAATCATTGTCAAACTATGATGAAATAGATATATACGACTACAACGATATAATGAAGTTATTGATATTTCACGAATTGGTAGGATTTCATTAAATGATTAAAAATATTTGAATTATCTCATCAAATCTCTATACATAAATTCGGGCACAGAGTCTTAGTACAGAGGGACTTTTTAAGAAATATACTTAGGTATTATAGTGAAACAATATTAAACAATCATCTATGGAATATATTTTTCTATATTGTGTAATAAAAAATCGTTTTAAATTTTGCATAATATAAAGGTCCTCCTCCTCCTGCCGTATAACAATTTTTCAATTACTATCAATAGTACAATGTCGATATGATAATTAGCTGGTGGAAGACATAGACTATTTTGTAATTTGAATAAATAATTTATTAACTACAATATTGTTGTGGTTTTTCCAAAGGTACAAGAATTTTAAAAATTCTAAAACAAGCTGTAATCTTTGTATCTTTGAGTAATCTTTTCATGTATTGTAATTACTGTTGGTATTTATTAAACAAAAAAACTGGACAAGCACGAGGCAGGCTCGTCCAGCGAGGGTTCACAATTGGCGATACAAATTGCCGGCACAATTGGCGACACAAATTGAAGGTCTTGAGTTTCCAGGCTTTAGAATTCAGGCTTGGCTTAGCCAGAGCTCTTTCATCTGATTGTTGTCAGATCAAGACATCAGTTTAATCATTATTTTTAGATATTTCCTGAACCATTACTACTAGTAGCTGCTAGCTGCCAAATTTCATAATTCCATATTAATTTTACCATATTAATTTTGATTCCCTTTAGAGTGTCGAAATATGTGTATTAAGTCAATAGTGTATTCAGTAGTTAAAGCGGGCGAAGCCGCGAGCGGGTCGCTAGTATTAAATATTTCATATCCCCGAGAGAGTAATCGAACCCACAACTTTGGAGTAATAATAACCTATAATAATGAATCAATGTTGTAGACCAGTGCAGTTTTATATGAATTATTGATATATGTATAGCATTATATAATTATAATATAACGGGTCAAGGTCAGCCGTGTAGCCTTAACCTAGAGCAAAATCACTATTTCTACATCTAGTAGTACATGATGAGTAGTGACACTTAATATCTCATCTTTACTAGAGCAAGGCAAAAACTACTATAACGTTGTTTACATATGTGCATATGTGCATCTATGCTATCAATATTTAATAATATAAACATAAAGAGTTTGTTTGGTTGACCGCGGTAATCTCAGGAACTGCAGATATGAATTGAAATTTTGCGTTGGATATTATTACGTTACCAATCCTTTAAGTAAGAATCAAATATGTTGCAAAAAAATATATCGTGTTAGATACTTTTAGCTCCATCTGAGTACATGGACGAATCTACATGTAAAAGCTAGTACATCTATAAAGGAAATAGGTTGACCTGCGATGATGGTACCTAATGAAACCTACATGTATAAAATTATTACATTTAAATAAATTATAATCTTCACACTTCGATAAAATGAGACAAGAAATGTGAATCGAGGCCGTCGTGGCGCAAATGTGTGACAGTAAATGCATCAGTTATGGGTTCGATCCCTACTCGGTGGAATAAAATATTTAATATTTTAATTTCCTTGCTCTGGCAACACACAATACATGAACCGGCGGAAGGTGTGGAGCGGAGCTATTTTTAACAGTCATTCTCATATCTGTACAAAACTAGAACAAGTCGCTAAATATATTAATCAAAATCAAATATTTTGTAACCTTAAAAACGTCTTCACTATATGGAAAACCTAAATAAATAGAAAAAACAAATCAGTCTTATCTGAGTAACATTTAACTATGTAGTAAATATTTGAAAGTATTTATTATCAATAGCTTTGGTTCTGTAAGATCAACTCGTTGTGAAGACCCTCCGCTCTCCACTTTCCGACGAATTTTTCGAGGCATAGCCTGTTGAGTTGAGTGGTGGAACTCAACGCCGGGTCTTTTGCCTTAATCCCTAAGCGAATAAATGAATATATTAAGAAATAATTAATATCAATCATTCCATCGAGTGGGAATCGAACCTCCATCGGGCATGTCAAGAGCATAAAGTTGAACTCTGTCGTATGTCATCGGAGAGACCTATGACAGACATTATTCGAGGCCAGGTTGATATTGATGATGATGATGATGATGATAATGATAAATATGCAAAACTTGACATACTTTAAGGTACATTTAATTGCCTCTAGTTTATTATAACAAAAAACAAATAAGCTAAACTTATGATTAGATTCCTTGTACAAAAGATTTTCCATAAGATTTTTTATACATTTTCAAGTAGGAATATTATATTATTAGATTATTCACTATAACAGGAATGGTGAATGAATTACAATAAACTATAATTTACGGACTTGACCGACTTTACCTTATCACAGCCTCTCATTGCCTTTCGTTTATCAACTATTTATTTCTATGCTACGCTTGTATAAAGAACGCTGATAACATTTTTTTCTGATATTTAACACAATTAAACCGGCTCTGTCCGATTTAGATGGTGTACGTTCAGACTAGCACTGGTTATTATTTCTTTATTCAATGTTTAAATATTAGCTTCACGCTGTATCCCGCACACAGCAGGGTAGGTAGACCGCATTGTGGAGACATTGCGTGTTGAGTGACGGCATTCAACGCCGCGCTTTGCCTCGACACAGGGGGAAGAAACGTAAATATACATTTTAATAAATATTTCATTTACTCTTCTCTCTGTCATCTCCTCTTCTTTACTTTCCTACTTATATGGAATTCACAACCAGGGAAAATTGTTTTCAAATTTCGATTTAATTAAACCTTAAATACTATATGACGGAACTCTTTTACCAGAATGCTCTACATCTCTCTATTTGGTTAATATATGGTATTGTTGTTTTAATGGGCTTCGTTGAAACGGTGCCTTTGTATAAAATATCTAGAGAAATATCATTAATGATAACAACAATAATATATCTGAAAATACAATATTCTTTTTATTTAAAAAAATGTTTAAAATTAAAAGAAAGCCTGTGACCTTCATTTGACATATATGTATGTAATAAAATGGCAATTCAACACTCTATAAAATAATGCTTATTAAAATTATTTCTTACTTTTACTTTATATGTTACTGTATAATGTTTTTTCTTATTGATTGTCGATACATATTGCGTAACTTAACACTTATATATGAGTGTTGAGTTACGCAATAATAATATTGTGTTAAAGACACGATCTGAAACATATTATTATGGTGTCAATAATAGATTATGTATACATAATTGAATAATAATTGTTATTCAAAACGTGGACTTACAGTGGAATTTTTTTTCCAGTTACACAATACTTTTATAATTTCATATATTTTTCTCTCTGATGCGGGGCAATGTAAATGCAAAAAAAACATTGTTTTCTCTGTACAAACTTCACAAAATATTTGTTTTTAATAAGTTAATACACAAGAATAGTTTTCGCATTTTGCCTGAAAACTTCTTGTCATTATAATATACACAACGAAACACAAAAAGAAATTTTAAAATCCGCCCGGTAGTTTTAGACCATACAATTTTATTCCGTTAAAATATTCAATAATGTATTTTTTTACTTCACTCTCTTATTTAGTTGTGTTATTCTAACTAATTGATTAATCAATTAATTGATCATATTCATTCGGCAAATCATTATTACGTAGTACTCTTATATACTAATCATTCCTATATATTTAGTTCGTGTAATGAAGCGTTATCTAACTATTGTATATTCGCTCACTTTCTTTATCGTAACAACTGAATTTACCTCAATGGATAATTATTTTATATTTAGCTTTTTTTGACTTAGCTGTTATTAATTTAATTTTGCATTTTAATAAAAAATACTTTGTATATACTGGTAATAAACAAGACGTAGAGGAATATATAATTAATTAATTATATAACATTGTATTACTAATATATTATATACGTCAGATACGTCTCGTACACTGTACGTGTACGACTTCCAACTTTACATATAATATTTTTTATGGATGCTCTCCGAGCCTCGCGCCTTTCTTAAATAGCCGTAAAACGTTTGCTAAGCCAGTAGTGGCGCGATCTTTACCACTTGTATATAGAAAACGAGTTAACAAATATGAAGATTTTCATAGTGTGTTGTGTTTTTCTAATATTTAACATAGGTAAGTCCAATTTAGTTTTATTTTAAATAATATATTTGAAAGATTTTCTTTTGTACTTTACAGTTGTTGTGTTTTTAAGTGCATTTATATGTTTTTTCGTATATAAGAAAAATATATTTTATTATTTTTATTGATTTTGCAATTGCGACTTTTTAAATAAGCATGTATATATCAAAAATATAATTTTTCAATACATCAATATTTAAATAGGAAAACAGTATTAATATATAAGAAAGTTATTAGCTTTAAAAGTAAAATATATCATTTAAATACTGCTTAAGTAGATTTTCTATTTGAGACCAAGTACTAGGGGGCATTCACCTTATATTATTGATACTAGTTTTAGAACCGCCGCGTGATTTTTGATACCCACTCGGAGGAATCTTTTCATTTAATTTGTATTTTTTTGTTTATTTATTTATTATTTAATAATATTAATTATCCATTTGTTTGCAAGAGGAAGGGACCCCATCAGCCCATCAGGAAATGCCCATTAAATTTGTGTAAAATATTGATAATTTACTTAAGATTTTATGTATCTAATGTGATAAAAAAAAATGAAGCACGTTTATACATGAAGATGTCTGTAACAATTATTTTTGTGTAAAATCTGTTGAACAAATATAGTGTTTTTATTTTATTTTTATTTTATACATAGATAGGTCAATGCTCTTCTATTAACGATGCTGGCAATGTATTCAAAGTCAAAGTCAAAATATCTTTATTCCATAAAAATGCTTAACATTTACTTGGGCATGTCATAAAAGTAGAAAAAAAAACGTTTTTGACTTGAAAAAGCCCGTTCATCTATCTAAGCATATTGGATTCTCTGTAGTTAATTTGCTAGATTTTTAATAAATAAATTAATGTAAAAGAATGTATGGGCGAATGTTTGTTTCCCTTTCGCGCAAAAACTACTGAACGTATTTGGATGTAGCTTTGTAGTATTATAACTTATACATCAAAATGAAACATAGACTAATGTTAATTTATATAATTTGTATATAGTTTGACTATAATTTATAATAATAAACGTAAGCGGGCGAAGCCGTGTGTTGGTCGCTAGTATTAAATAACCGTGTAATTTTAATAATTAATGAGCTAGTAGTACTGTATATGGAATGTAAATACATGCAAATTTCAACAATATTATTTTATGCAGTCTATCCTATTATCAAATTAATTCCACTCCGCTTCGTATTTAACTTTTTTTCTAAAATGAATATTATTCAAACTGGTTCGCACTAAATGTATGAAAGTTTATATTAAAATTCATTGTTAGTTGCAACGCTTGTATTTTTTTATTTTGCTTTTTCATACGGCATTGGGCCTGGATATAATTTTCGTGTATTTGTTAAATTTTGTCGATATCGTTTATTTTTATTGAATAAATTAATCAATTAAAGAATGTATGCATTGTATCCATATAATTAGGACTTTCTGCTGATTTTAGGGTTCCGTACCTCAGAGGGTGAAACGGAACCCTTAAGGGATCAATTTGGTTTTTTGTGAAGTCCTCTGGAGGTATCAAACTGACATAGATATCAAATATAGGGGAAAATCAGTAAAGTGAAAATTTATAGGTATTTCATAAAAATAATAACATTGCATTATATTTTTCGTTCATTTCATACAAAATGAGTGCCCGCAAACTTAAATTTGTCAATTGTTATAAGATATACTTCCCATCGACCTACAATCCTGAATTTGGTACGAAAGCCTCGGTGGGTGAGTGCGACTCGCACTTAACCGGTTTTTATTTTGAATATAACCCGACGCCCTTATCTCCTGAGGGTCATATCCGACTATACATTAATTTGATTACATTATAAATGATGATTACATTATAAATTATATAAATAATAGCTATAATCATTTATTTTGAAATAGAAGCTTCTTGAATTGAAACAATGTAAAGCTAAGTATATATTTAAATTCTTTTATTTGATTAGTTCCTGAATTCCTTATTACATTGTAATATTTGATGAAAAAAGTATATTACTACTAACTAAGACTAACTAGAGCGTCTCTCTAGATATAAATCTAGAGAGACGCTTGCGGCTTCGCCCGCTCCAACTATACAATTATTTATTTACTAATCTAAATAACTGTCGTGTCGTATATAATAGCATTTTAAAGACAAGATCAATATATTTAATCTAAAGTTTCAAGCAATTAACTTAAATTGTTTTTCATAGCAATTTCGTCGAGCAAAATACTTTATATAATGTTTAATGTTTTTGTTTATGAACCGATTTGAATGAAACAAACACTGATTGTTAAGAGCAGTTTGTCAAAATATAATACAAAAGTGACTACTAAATTTAAACCGGTTGAGCCGTTTCAGAGATTAGCGTGCACCAGCTCAGAAACAAACAGACAAAAATTAAATATCATTGTTTTGAAGTCTATAACATTGATCAAATATCTCTGATGTGCAAACAGCGGAGAGTTCCCATTCCTTATGAATAAATAATTATCAATAAAAAATACAAATTATTGCTCTAACTCTGATTAATGCTTATGTTTAGTCACTCCATTCCTCACTTTGCATCCAATTGATGTAAGTTAATTAAAATGTATATTTTTATTATTTTAGTTTCAGACGAAATTTTATAATAGGTACATTTAATTTATTTTAGAACCTGATAAAAAGGAGAGTTTTAATATAAAATCTAAATATAAAATGTAAATAAGTATATAGATAGCAATCTAGTTAGACAGGATCAATTGTATCCTATTTAAATATTTATGAGTTGGTCTAAGCAGTATTAATAAACATTATGTTAATGTTATGTACCATACATTGCAATAGCTTTACTATTCATAGTTGGTACTGCGACTTTCCCCGTCCGGATTTAATTTTTTCATGACGAAATTAAAGAATACCGGAAAACTGAAGAAACTTCCTAGCTTTTCAAAGACTGCAGGCTTCAGGACAAGCCTAAAAGAGATGATAAATCTTCTCCAGGTTGACATAAGGAGATAGTATGATTTTTTTTAAATATACTAATCAGCTTCATGCTATATCCCGCACTCAGCAAGGCTGGCAGAGAGAACCTAGTGCACACTCCCTTCCCCTCTTTCCGCCGAATTCTGGAGGCTTTGCGAAAATATATATATTTAATTTCCTGGAATGGGGATCGAACCCACAATTCGCCTGCGTAATTATGGCCTCGAAAAAAATATACAATTGCGATATCTATATATCTTGAGTAAGTTAACAGCCGATGGTCGGTTGCTCGCAGTGCCAGCCCTGTCCCCAAAATTTTCTGTATTTGGTATGAAATCCAATAGGGTATTTCCCCTGCGACATCCAATTATGAAAATTGGCACGAAGAGAGAACATTTAAGTGAGAGAATTGGTACGGAATCCGCGATGGGCGCGTCCGACTCGCACGTCGCCGGTTTTAAGTTATATATTTTTTTTATATAATTCATTAGTAAACCTTTAAAGATTTGAAAAACAACAAAATCTGGTTCTTGTGAAGATGAATATACCTATACAATCTTGTTTCTCAAAGTGAACGACCATGGCATTGGAAAATAATATTTTTCGGTACGTAATAAATATGCTTTAGTCATTTATGCTAGTGGGGCGAGTTTTACCAGAACCAGGTAGAACTATTGTTACAATAAATTTTCAGAAAATATTTTTTATTATAATTATTTAATTAGTTCCGTCACTCAACACACAATGCCTCCTGGATTCGCTCGGAAGTGGAGAGTGTTTTTTAAGACGGTTTTTTGTCTTTCTTGATAATTTAATTAATGGGCTCTTCACAGGTTTACACTCTAAGCAAGGCCCCTCATGGCGCAGTGGCACAAGTGTATGACTACATACACAATACAACTATTGTGGTTTCAATTCCCACTCGTGGAAATTACTTATTATATAATACCATTTCTTCGCTCTACCAGAGCGTTGCATAAGGTTGCTCTAGTAGGCATACTTAACTAACGGCGTTTTAATTTGTAACGAATATTTTACGATTATTTTTGTTTAAAAAAAACAAAATAAGTTACATAAAAAAAATCTTATTTTCTATGCTTGATTGTTTCTGTACACTTTTCAACAGAGCTCTTAAACTATTCATATCAATTACAACAAGAACTGCGCGCGTTACAAAATAATCATTCATAATAATATGTTATTCTTACCATAACATATAATTTGAAAAATTATTATGAGAATAATTATTATCGATAACATAGTGGTGCAAATAGAATATGTGTGTACATATATCTAGCTGAAGAAAATTATGTGGATTTAAAGCATAGTGATTATTCATTAATCTGTCTCTATCAACTTTGCAAAATTCAATAGAAATGTTCATAAGAAAAATTGTAATTCATATGAAAAATAATAATAATTTTATTTTGAAGATTAACATTAACTTTGCACACAATAACTGGACATCATTAAGTTAAATCGTGTTTTCCTTATATAATTTTTTTACAAACTCAAAAGTTAATACAAAGAAATTTTTAATATAATAATACGAGTAATATTCAAAAAATATAAGCTTACATGCCATAATAATTCATTCCCTTGAGTTGGGATCGAACCCGCAACCGTCGTGTTACAATCACACCCTTGCGCCCTTGCGCTACGAAGGCCTTACGATTGCTATACATTTGTATTTAGATCCGTCAATGATCATAAAATGAATCTTCGACTCTTTGCTGGCACATCCAGTTTTTAACCGACTTCTGTAAGAAAAGGAGGTTATCAATTCGACTGTATTTTTTTTTTTTTTTTTTTTTTATGTTTGTTACCTCATAACTTTTAACTGGGTGAACCGATTTTGATAATTTTTTTTTTATTTGAAAGGTATAGCTTTCCGAATGGTCCCATTTTTTTTGGTCCATGTCTGACAATGGTATCCATGAGAAAATCACATAAGTCTTAAATTTGCATTATGCATGTGCGCGACTAATAGCCGAATAACTCAATGTCGCGCCAACCGA
>DWNA01000947.1:0-17545 GCA_018249835.1 Heliconius besckei | reverse complement strand
AAAAAAAAATGGGACCATTAGGGAAGCTTCACCTTTCAAACAAAAAAAAAATTATCAAAAACGGTTCACCCAGTCAAAAGTTAAAAGGTAACAAACAAAAAAAAAAAAAAAAAAAAAAAAAAAACAGTCGAATTGATAACCTCCTTCTGTTTGAAGTCGGTTAAAAACTAGCGACCCTCTTGCGGCTTCGCCCGCTTTTACTACTGGATTATTCGTATAATGTATGTTTGCAAAGCACTTAAGATAATGTGACCATTAATTAAACCCTAATGCAACTCCAATGATTTTCCAATTGTTTTACACAGCAAGGATTTTTTAGTAGGTACCGTAATTTTAAATCTGTGCTACTAATCTTTTCAAGTACTTATTAAAATATGTTTAAATGACTATTTTTAGATACTTAAATGACTATTTTTAAGCGAAAGAAATTATAAACAAAAGCCTACCTACTAATTAATAACTACTACAAAAAATATGAAACCAAATATATCGCGCTGAAATAATACATTCAACTCCAATTATCCAATACGTGCAAACGCATCTAAATCTTCGTTGGTATAAAGGCAGGCGGGTTTTTTTTCAAGCTTGTGGTTAATGCTGAAGGGAATCAAACCCGGGCCGCCCGCGTGGCAGGCGAGCATTCTACCACTGAACCACTGATGCGAAAGTGGCAAGCGGGCGCGGCGGACGCATGGCGAGTGGCGAGCCGTTTCGCAGCAAGGATTTTTTTTGATATTGTAACAACTTCTAAAGTACTTATTAAAATGAAAAACAGTAAAAGACAGTTTTGATCTACATTAAATGGCCAACGTAACTAATGTACTTATTTATATGCTGAGAGTAAGGGATAAGTGAAACTTGACTTGACGTGCGTGATGTGTTAACAATTAAATGCGTTTTTCTCTAAAACTATTCGCAATTTCGAAATAGTGTAAAAGCAAATTTTATGTTCGTTTAACGTAGAAAATTTATAAAGTATTTTAAAGGATAAGGATTAATACCATTATGGAAAAATATCCCTCACAATAAAAAATATATTGAAATTACTATTTTTAGACAGAAATATGATCACTACACGTTATCCTTAAAAGATACGAATATGCTGTCGCAGACTTTTTTGTAGATCTTATTAAGAGGAACAATACTCCAGTACATTATTTTCATGTAGTACTTAAGTGTCTCAACGGGTAGGACTTTATACACATTTATCTTATTTATGTTAACTTACATAAGAATGTACAAATAATAAACTATATATAAACCTTCCCTGAGAAATACTCGACCTAATGGTGAAAACCGCTTGGGTGGTTTAGAAGAAGAAGAGTTAGAAAGTTCAGACAGACACGAAAAGCGACTTTGTTTTATAAGATATAGGATTTACAAAACCATCAAAGTCATCTGCCCGTTCGCGTCCGTCATACTCATACTATGCCGCCCGAAGGCTAGGTCATTCCGAATCAGTGACATCTCCTTAATTATTTATAAGAATGGTATACAGTAAACTATAATTTCCATCTAGATGAAATGCTCAAAGTGACTATTATATTTATTTTCATAAGGATGAATATCAAATTATATAAATCATCTTATTTTTGTTAATGTATACAAATCTATATTTATATCTATAGTATATATCAACGCGGACTTTTTTAAACAATATTTTAAGGACAATATTTTTGTAGAACATTGTTTTTGTGTTTCATAAGGTTAAGATTAAGATACACGCTCCACACTTGCACGCGCAACATCTGCACCGCGGAAAATATTCCTAAAAAATAGGTAATTCGGAGCCTACCGCCTCAAATTTTGGCAGGAAGGCAGCTCAGTGAGTGACTTGACAGGACGTAGTGTTTGTGACGCGAAATCAGTGAGGGTTCCGGAGTTATACCGGGATGTTGCGGGAAGATCTCAGGAGAAACAAGTTGTTCACTGTAGCGAGTGCGTGCTCCGGGTCACGTTTTCGCCGATTAAACGTACGTGCCCGCCGAGGAGCACGTACTACAGCGAATTCGTACGTGAAATCGTACGTACTACGATACTGTACGGTATATACGTGCTCGCAGACCAACGCTGTCACTTCACCGCATCAGACAGTGTCTCCGACCACGCGAGCGCACACACAGCCAGAGAGCCAAAGTTAACAAAGGCGCTACCACCCATCGCGGCGTGCTCAATCTTCCTGGGACAACCAACAACACAGACATCGCAGAACATCAGCGAAAGGTGAGTCCCTACTGACGATAAAAAAAAAAACAATTTATATAAATATATAGTAATAATAATAAATATCATTAGAAATAGTAATAGCAATCATATATATATACATATAAACACATGATATTAAGCACCATATAGACAAGTACAACAAATACAACACAATGTCTTGGTAGACATTCGTCGCATTTATCGCAAGCAGATTCTGTAAAGTCAGGCTCACGCAGAACCGCCGACTCAGCTGCGACAAAATCCACGTCGCTGAGGCAGAAGGTACTCACCAAAACGGCAAACTCAGCGCCAAGAACCACACCGCCTCCACAAATGGAACTTCCACAGCAAGCGCCACTTAACACGGCTGAAATTAGCATCACTATCCCCGAAGTGGAGCCGTGCATGTCCGACTCAGACGGGCCCACGTCACCGACGGGCTCCGTGGCCTCGAGCACAGGAAGGAGGATCAGCCTCCTTTACACCACCTCCAAAAGCGACACGGGGGTGGAGATGGACTTGGTGACGGGGGTCGCCAACACGCTGCTACAGAACGGGAAGGCCGCGCTAGAGTCGGTGATAAACATGAGGAGGGAAGTCAAGACAACCGCCATTGAAAGCCTCCAGGGATTGTACGAAACGGTGCTCTCGCTCTCCGACTCCAGGAACAGGCACAAATGCAACCTGGAGAAGGAACGCGCCAGACACGCGCAAGAAATAGTGTATGTGTGTAGTAGCGACAACCACAGTAGAGGCCGCGAAAGATCTAAGAGAGAAGCTGGCGCACCGCCTTGTCACGAAAGCGACAAAGAGAGTGCGGACAATGGCCTCGATCTTAGTCAACGGTTATCATGAGGGAATAGCCGGCTAACAGTGGACGAAGCCCTCATGAACCACTTCGGGGCCATTGTTCGCCATAACAGTCAGGAGCGAACGAGGTCACACTCATCGGAGATATCAATCAGTTGCATCGACAGACAAAATTTATTCGAATTAAGGTACTGCAGGCCTAGCTTGACAACCAACATCACATGCGAGTTGCCTTGCACACATCGGAGCCCAATGGACGTCGCCTATGCCCTCGCCGGAGTATATAACAGCATTTACTCCGCAAGCCCCATTGTCCACTCCCTAAAGGTTCTCGGATACACCGACGCGCGAATACCACACTGTAACGACGGCACCCTATATCTGGTCCACACGCAGGAGGGGAAGAGGCAGCTGAAAGACCAGGGATATGGAGCTGGAGCAGGTTACGTAGCTTTTAAAAAAAAAAGGTCAAGTCGCGCCATATATGCGTTAAGCAAACTCATTTTGGGTGACGTTTTCTAACAACAAACTTTGCAAATGGTTGCTTAGCAACAACAGTTGTTCCTATTGTATCTTATGTTCATCCCGAGACCCTCAAGTATCTCTATATGAGCATTTTATCATAATTAAATTAGCGGTTTGGCCCTAATTGCGTTAAAGACAGACAGACAGACAGACAGACAGAGTTACTTTCGAATTTATAATATAGGTATGGATATACCAACGTAAGTTTTATTAATAGAAACTTTTTTTAGATTATGCAATCTCCGCTGGTTCAAAAATTTGCGTAGTGACGGCTGGAGTGAGACAACGCGAAGGTGAATCCCGATTGGACCTGGTGCAGAGGAATACTGATGTACTAAAAATTATTATTCCTCAGGTAAGCCGCTATAGAATGAAATAGTACAGAAAGAAATATATATATTAAATATTTTTAGAAACATAATATTAAATATTTAATGACAACGGGGTAAAGTGGAGTTATATTCTGCCAATCAACACGCAATGCTTCTAAGTTCGGCGGGAAGTATGTACGGTTTACAGCGTGAAACTAAAAAAAATAACCTCTTTTTACTTTACGTATCTGCTATAATTATATTTTGTGATTAAAGGGGGAAAGCTATAATTCTGCGCTATCCAAATATTACTTATTCATTGCATAGGGTTGGCAGAGACCTCGTGTTAAGACTTAAGACACACCGTTCCCCACTTCCCTTTCAACGTTCAAGCCATTGACGTTCAAGACGTGTTGAGTGGCTGAACTTAACACTGAGCTTTGTCTACCATAGCGGAGTACTGGAATTAATTAAATTAATAGCTTTTTAGCCATTAATTATTTTATTAATTTAATAATTATTTAAATATAAAATTAAAATTTAAAATTTTTTTAATTGTAATGTTACTCAAGAAAATGAACAATCTTTATTTTCTCTCTCTGGTGTAAAGATAAAGTGTGCCGTTTGGAAAAATCGCTTGGGAAGATGAAACAGAGTATTTTAGAATTAAGTTCCTTCTGCCTACCCATGTATGTATGTATGTATACATGTATGTATGTATGCATGTATGTATGTATGCATGTATGTATATACAGGATACTGGGTGAAGTTATAAGAATACAAAACCAATTTTATAACATTTAACATAGAAAGTGGAGAATAATAAAATAATAAATAAAACTCTATATATAATTCGAATTTATATCTTTTACAGCTAGTCAAGTACAGTCCAGAAGCTGTATTCATAATCGCTTCAAACCCTGTGGACATACTAACTTACGTTACTTGGAAGATCAGTGGGTTACCCAAGCATCGTGTTATCGGATCTGGTACAAACCTCGACTCGGCCAGATTCCGATATCTCTTGTCAGAGAAACTTCGCGTTGCAGCCACTTCCTGCCATGGATATATTATTGGAGAACATGGTGATAGCAGTGGTAAGCATTTTTCTGATTATAAATTAATAGTGACGCAAATAAAGTCGCCCGCTTGTACATTTTATTTAAGACACTCCGCTCCCCATATTCCGCTTTTTTTTTCTCGAGTGGGGATTGTTTTTAATTTGAGAAACCCACAACCTGTTGCGTCTATAGTCACAAGCTTGTACCCCTGCGCCAAGACTGTCCTATTCTAAGCGGTCTGTCAATAAAAAAATCAAACAGCAACACAAATTACATTCTCCATGGACTACTCAATTGTCGAGATATTGCGTATTGAGTAGCAGAACTCAAACACAATATTTCGACAATTAATGAATTGACTGTTGGTCTTACGACTTGTCACCAAGAGAGGAAATAGAAATAATTCATTCCTCCAAATGTAAATCAAACTCACAATCGTCGCATTTATAGGTAGACTTCTATCTACTAATATGACAAGTAAAATTAATTCACACTACCACTTTCCACAGTACCAGTATGGTCAGGAGTCAACGTAGCTGGTGTCCGACTTAGCGATTTAAACTCCAAAGTTGGATCAGATAATGATCCAGAGAACTGGCAAGAAATACACGAGATGGTGGTAAAGAGTGCCTACGAGGTCATCAAACTGAAGGGCTACACGTCTTGGGCTATTGGACTGTCTTTGTCTCAGCTGGCTCGGGCTATTTTGTCCAATGCTAATAGTGTACATGCTGTGTCTACTTATTTGAAGGTTAGTTTTGTTTTATCTGCATGTTTCATCTTCAAGGTAGGCAGAGGGAACCTGATAGCCTAATGTTGCAACACTCAATCCATCTCCACTTTCTGCCGAATTTCCGAGGCATTGCATGTTAATTGGCGGAACTCAACCACCAAAACGAGGAAATATTACATATTTTATTTCTTCGAGTCGAAATCGAACCTAGAACCTATAGCGTTTAGCAGGTGCACAAGTGTACTGCACTTGTGCACCTGCTCCACCAAAACCTCAAAAAAAACCAATTGTATTCCAATTATTATAATATATATAATATCTTCATTAAATTTCAGGGTGAACACGGTATCGAGGAGGACGTGTTCCTTTCTTTGCCCTGCGTCCTCGGCAGCAACGGAGTGTCTGACGTCATCCGTCAACCTCTCACCGAAAAGGAACTTGGACAACTGCGCAAGTCAGCTCACCTCATGTCGCAAGTCCAAGATGGTATTAAATTTTAATTCGAAATTAAATTACATTACTTTTCGTGTTTGAAAGTATATTAAAAAGTATTTTATAAATTACAAACTGTCAAATAGATTCACGCATTGCTTTACTTTTAAAATTTTATGAACTTGTGGCATTTTGATGTAAACATAATAATAATAAATATAAAAAAGACAATTATTTAAATGTTCCAAACAAAATATCTTGAAAGGTAAAAGCAGATAAACAATACTTTTTATACTTTTATTAATAACAAAATTAAAATAAATATAAATAAAGTAAAGTGACTAATTTTATCATTATTCAACTTTCTATTCAACTTAAGTATTAAAATTAACTTTGTCGAAATATTTGTTCAAGAAATTTGTATCTTGAATTAATTTTGGTTATTACAAAGAACTGATTTAATTTTAGTTTAGTATTAACAATTAATTAACTATCCATATAATTTATAAAATTCCGTTGCTGAGTGACTGAGATTATAAAGTACTGAATTATAAAGGAAAGATTTGGCATGTAGGTAGGTTAGGGAGTGTAAGGGAGAAATAAAAGAGAAATTCCAATGGCAATTCGAAAAATAACGGGATTTTTCCAGTTTACATCTTAAAGTCCATGCTCAAACAGTTGAGGGCAACAAATAAATAGTTTTTTTAAATATTTTTTTGTTTAAATGTAATATTTTGTAAATGTCTATTTCATAATGCATTTATTTATTGGCGATATTTACAATTTTATATAGGACCGTAAGTTAGAGTCCCAGTCAATGATTTTTTTTGTATTAAATTGTAATTTTATAATTGAAATAAGTTTTTGTAGTATTTATATGTGTGTAGATTATTTAATAAATATTGTGAAGTCATATGATTGTTTTTAATTTACATCTCATTATTATAATTATTAAATAATTATTAAACATCTGATTATAGATATAGTTTCAATTCCTCAAAGCATCTTAAAATACTATTACTAACTTTTACTTATCAAATGGAAATAACTAGGAGTTACCGTAAAGTAATATAGTCCAAAGCCTTTCTCGATATATAAACTGACCGAAAAACCTAACAAATTCGTCAGCTATCTAGAGACGTGTACAATAACCTGCACCTTACTTCGATAATTTTCAACTCCATAATTATTCAGAATTTTTTAACTGATTGCAAACCGGTTGAAGCGTATCAAATGTTTATTCACATAATACTTCAACAATAATAGAAACGAAATACCGAAGAAAACGATAAGAACGCATTATTCTTCGTTTTAACAATGGAAAATATAATGCCAATACATAATATTATATGGTTATGTTTTTTACTTTCACTCATTTATCTAGCAGCTTAGCAAAGCGAACGCGGACCCCTGTTTTCCGTTTTTCACCAATTGGAAACTAGGTTCTCTCTGTTATATTTGTAAGATAATTATTCGAATTCTTCCGCTCATATCTCTTCTCAACTTAATACATTTAAATAGATTTCATGACTTAAATACTAATTTATAACTAAAGACAATTAATTAAGATACGTACCTACTAGAATTTTGTAGTAAATGTAGAAAATTTACTATTGAGATAGTCTTATCATCACAGAGAAAAACCTTCGAAAACACAGTACGACGTTCGAAGATACCGGGGGAAGGTCACGAAAAGCCCCGGAGGTGTATGAAGAGGTTGATGATGATTCTGTTTTTTCCTTTGCAGAAAGCAAGTTTCTTTTTGTAGGGTTCCGTACCTAGAAAAGGTACGGAAAGATAGTTTTTAAACCTATTAGTATTAGTATAGAATAATCTCTAAAAGTTTCATAGGCGCAGCTCAATGACAACATGTTAAAAAATGTACCTACTCGAATAATGAAACGATAAATAATTGTTATTCTTATAACGAGATTTGACTACATTTAAATCGATTTTTTTACATATTTACAAAAGTCCAATTTTTGATATATTCATTTCGTACATTAAGGCTCACAGGTTAAAACGCCTTTTACTTTTTTTTCTGATAAACCAATAAGCCGGAATCGGGGAGGAAGTGCGAGCCCATTTTTTCGAGGCGGAGTTTTCAGAACGCATGTTCTACATCATATTTCTAACTACAAATTTATACTATAAAAATATGTTAATAAATGATAATAAACTTAATAAAGCTCTATTTATTTACTGGTCGGTAAAAAAAATCCTAAAAAATCCCTAAAAAACAGGCCGTCGCATGGGACGATCCCCCTAAAAAATAGTGTATTGCTAAAGCGGAATTAAAAATGCATGCTTTTTTAATTATAATGAATTAAATTTATCTCCTGAAAAATATTAAACAAGAAGAATTATATAATAATAAATTGGATTATTATTATATTAACGTCATTTACCACATGTTCCTTTTATGTTTATTTTGTTATATTTGTCAATGGCAACAAATCAACAATGTTACCTGTGGTCACAGTATCATCTAAGTTCTCTAACATTCACAATTGTCAACGTCAAACATTCACAGTGTCTGCAGAAATATTGATTTTGTGAGAAAACTTGTAAACTAAGCAAAGTCATCACTGTTTCAATTTTTAAAGGAAAATCTGTAATTAACAATGTCTGCTAAATTACACGAAGCACAAGAACACTGTAAAGCTGCGGAAAAATTGTAAGTTGCGACTTGCGAATATTTGCTAGCAATATAAAGCAAAAAAATATAAGCTATGATTGATGGTATAAATACAATATATTTATATTTATAGTACAGAGCTACGCGTTATTTTAACTTCTTTAAAAATGTATATTTCTATCCATAAAAGTATAACTTCTTTTTGCGTTTAATGTTAGATATGTAAATTCAATGTGTCAAGGAGAGTAAAATTTTTGTTTTCCATGTTATTGATTGTCCATTGCATAGATGCATCATTGTTCCGTTCTTAGCCTGATATTACTTTTAGAATATCGTGTATATTGAATTTATATTATGTTTTATCTACAACTATACACAATAATATGTATTTTCAAAAAAATATATATTTTTTTTATTTATTTAAAGAATAATCTTTATTTCACATTTTACACGTCAGACTAAGTTGAATGGCGTTGAGAAACCTTGTTAATAATAGTATTTAGTTAAATAATTTTACAATACTTTCATTAAAAAAATTATGAGTAATTTGATGTAGGAGTGGTCATTTGTCTCAAAACTTTTTTCTAATTACAAATACATGTAAATGAGTTAAATTTGTTTTATCTATGGCTTGAAAATAAATTTTAATTGATATTAAAGGAGATATTGAAGAATTAAATACAATACTTTTGTTCATTAAAAAATTAAAAATGTCTCATTGAGGATTTCCAGAATAAATATTACTTATATTTATTACATAATTGTCAATATATATGTTCATTCTTTTTATTTAGTTTGAAAACATCACTTCTGAAATGGAAACCTGATTTTGATTCTGCTGCTGATGAGTACAGTCAAGCAGGTTAGTCTAAAAAGGTTTTTATTTATATTCTACTAACATTTATATATAATGTTGCTTGTGTTACTATTTAGCTCAGTGCTATAGGATTGCACGGGATCTTCAGAGTTCAAAGGATACCTACCTGAAAGCTTCTGAATTCTATAAGAAGAATCGCTCATTCTTCCATGCTGCTAAGGCAATTGAAAATGCCATTATAGTTAGCAAGGAAGTGGCAACTACAGATGAGGTTTGTAATATGTATTTATATCATAAATATAATAATTATTAGTTTATGAAGTAGTAATTTTAAAAAAGTAGCCTTAATTGTTATAAATTGGCAAATATTATTACAGTTATATACATTGGGGTTGGAATCCAGCAGTTTGTATCAGCAACATGGGTCAGGAGATTCAGGAGCCAATATTTTGGATAAAGTAGCAAAAATTATTGAAGAGAAGTCACCCGAATTGGCTGTGAAGCTTTTTCAGCAAGCTGCTGATGTTTCATCAGTAATAATAATTTTGATTACTATTTTTATCATTTATAAAGTGTTATTATTGTACAATTGAAGATAAAAATACTTTTTAAGATAAAAAACATTTTAATGTACGGTAATTTGGAACCTTGTTAAATGGTTTGAAAAGAGTGTACATTCCTATCTCGTTAAAATAAACTTTTTATTTATTTTCTAAAAATATATAATTACTATGTTAAATTGTGCTTTTTATATTGGTTATTTATTATTTATCAAAAATTTTAAATAGCATTTTTTTTTAGACTGAGAGTGGACAGCATCAAGGATCTGAGTATATCAGCAAGTCATCAAGAATCCTTGTTAAGCTTCAGAGGTAATGTGCATATAGTGTCACATAAAGCTTTCTCAATATTTTATAATGTGCATAAGAAATCTATGCTTTTGCTACTTTTTTTATCTAATATTAAAATCTTAAGCAATATCATTATTATTTTTTGTCAAATTTATTTAGGTATGATGAAGCTGTGGACAGCTTGCGCCGTGAGATTGGTTTCCATCAGGAAGCCGGTAACATCAGTGCAGTAGGCAGATTAACTGTTGCAATTGTACTTGTACAACTGGCTAGGGGTGATGCTGTAGCTGCGGAGAAAGCTTACAAAGTATGTAATGAATTGTTTTTTAACACTCCAGTATCTTATTTTTGTAACAATAGCAAGGTTTTGTGTCTATAATTAATATATTCAATGTTTTACTCCAATAATAGAGTTTGTCATTTGTACATTTCATATACAGATAGATTGATCAGTTACATTTTTAGTATACACATTTTAAATTGATAAAATCTTCAGTAAAAGATAAAATTAAAAATTTACGCATTAATTAGGAATGGGGCAACAACTGTGAAGTGCCAGAAATGCAAACTCTTGAACAATTGCTGCAAGCTTACGACGAAGAGGACCGTGAATCTGCGAAAAGGGCTCTCTGTTCCCCCTTCATACGGAGCATGGACGTGGAGTACGCGAGGCTGGCCACCACCATACCCTTGCCGGAGGGCATTGAGCCTGCCCCCAAAGCGAGTGTCAGGGAGAATGCTGCACCATCTTATGTTAGTGCTAATGCTACTTATATGGTAAGTTCTTAATAGTATACAGCATTGAATTGTATATATTTTTTTTAGTTTTAATTATATGAATAATGAAAATTTACTTTAAAATATAATTAATATGAAGAATTATGTAAAATATGATATTTTCCAATTATATTTTATATATCAAAAACAAAATTGATGGAATCATGGCACAACAGTATACCGTCTCATTGTTAACGTGACGATTGTTTATTCTATGCCGTGCATTTCGTGGATTTCATCATTTAATTTCCTTGCTCTGGTTTGCTATTAGACAGTGGGCGGTGTTGAGTTTCACCACTCAATACCCGATGTGGAAAATTGGTTTATATGGGGAATGGAGCGCCTTGATCTTCTCTCAACCTGTTTTATGCGAGTTGCTGAAACCTATAAAAAATGTCAATTTTAGCAAGAAGACAAAGCTGGATCACAGTTCCAGAGCAGCGGCTATCCATCGAGTGACAATCAAGAGAAAAAAGAAGAAGAAGATGAGCTATGCTAAGCGAACCCAGGATGATGTGATCAATTATATTAAAAGGCTTTGATCCAATTCTAAAACTTATTGAACCTATCATTAGATATTATTGGCGTTAAATATGATATGACCTGATTCAAAATAAACATACTGTTATGTAAAAATTGTATTTAATTTGCATTTGTAGCTCTTATTTCATATATGTAGGTTACTGCTGTTACTATATTTTATTATTAGATAAGCTAATGGATATTTGTGAATGTTATATTTTTATTTAAGTGTTTAATTGATTTTTATTGAAAATATTTTTATATGTTGCAATCAATGTATATTTTAAATTAACGTTAAGATGTAATGTTGGGTTCCTATTGATATATTATATTAATCAAAATATTTATGGAACTTATAGTGAAATGTTGTTGGCATAAAAATAAATACGAAGTATAATTATTTATGTGTAACTATTAACATTATGATAAAAAGACATGATTATGACTAGAATAGATTGCTTTTATCTTATTTGACAGTGTTATGTAATTGGTTAAACTCAAATATATATTTCTCAAAATGTTACTTTGTGATTTTTTCTGCTTTGTATTATTTTATATACATATTTAGTTTTTTCTCGCAACATGTTAGACCTTTGTACATTAGTTTAATTTTTCATTTACTCATATTTATTTTTGATATTATAAATTAATATTCTTGGATTTGATATTATATATAAAAATGCAATGAAATAAATAATAAAATTTATTTTGCAAATTTATCTAAAAAAATATTGTCGAGATTATGTGATAGATATAATTGAATATATTTTGGTAACATAGTGTGTTATAACAGCCATAGTCTTAGTATGTTAGTGTTAACTTGTGTGTAAATTTTATTTTATACATTTTAAGTAAGTATTTTCGTAAATTATTTTAATACTATGATGTCAATTTTTATTTCAAAGTGTCTTTGCAAAGAATGTTATATAATGGTGAATTTGGATTTTTTTAAGTTTTTGTGTCAAGTACTTAGAAAGTCTTTAAGTTATTATAAAAATATATTTACACATGTAACACTGTAAGTTGTAGCACATTTACTATAGTTATATAAATATTTAATCTGTTTAAATATATGTGTCTCAAAAGAGACCCCGAAATAATGTTGTTAGTAATACTTCCAAATGACTAAAAAGATGTTTGTTAGTGTCAATTTGTATTATTAATTTTGCTTCTTTATGAATAATGAAATAAATGTATTAAAACAATGTCTTTTAATTTATTTATTATCTTCTTGATTTATTTACTATGAAATATTTCTACTGATATAGTAACTTTTAAAGTTTCTTGAATTTGTAATTGTGTCCCTGTTAATAGTAACATCAATAATTCTCTTATTAAACTATCAAAATATTATTCTTAATTGACATGTTGTTTATATAATAAAATTAAACACAACTATTTGCGAAAAAAAGTATTTTTTTAATATATTGATATTCCATTGATATAATATATAATATCATTATGAAAGTAATGTTTTTAACAAGACAAAGCTACTAACGACTAAATAATTCCTATAAATAGCAAGAGATCTGTACAATTATTAAAATACTACTATAATTTTAAAATCTAAGATGATAATTCTTATAAAAATTAATATGATATGAAAAAGAAATTTAATGGGTCTCACACACTTCAATATTGTACCACTGAAGCATGTTAATTTTAAACTAAAATAATATAATATTAATAGTTATAGGTAAAATAAAACAACATAAATGAAGGCAAAATTTCATATTATATTGTCATTCTGCTATTGACATGGACAATAGCAGGGATGTTACGGATATGACATTTTGGAACTGTATATGCATAGAGGACATATCATCCTGCTTTTTCTAAAATTATTTCATGTATAACCATCCATTAATTCTGGAGAGATAATATGAGAAATCATTTTTTTAATATATGTTGTTTATTTTTTTAAGTAGTGCCTAACAAAAGTTCTTTGTACCTATTTGCACTACTTCCTACTAAGTACTAATGAGTTTGCTTACAGGTATGGATTGATTTTAAATTTGATATCCATAGGTGACAGTAGGATAATAAGTATCAGTACTTTAGTAATAAGTTTGCAACTTAGTTTTGTAACATTAGTAATAAAATTTGTAAATCATATAAAACTGAAGCTATATTAGTTTTATTATAATTAAAAAGAAATGCCACTTGGACATGTTGTTGTCTTAACATAAAATTATTTACAAAATTGGGATGCTTACAGTAAATTATTTATTACATATGCAAGTATACCAAATAAAATTTTTTTTCCCAAGTGTTAGCTAGAACTTGTGATATATATCTGGCCTTGGTCTCTGATAATAATCAAAACAGAACATATACATTTGTGCTATAGGTAATTAATAATTTTGAACATACAGTCAAATGTAGCAATGTACACTAATAGAAAAATTATTGTAATTGTATATGCACATTTAGACCCATATTAATAAGCCACTCTCAAGTCTGAAACTGATCTCGAGATAGTTTTCATTCATAAATTACATATCTATGAATGAAAATGGCATCTGAAAATTGATCTCAGACTTGAGTCATTTATAAATACAGGCCTTAGTACAAATTGTTGTGTACACACTATTTTAACATTGCTGTATTAATCTAAACAGTTTAAATATAAAAAAAATAAAACAATATAATTTGAGAACATTAATGAGTGATATATAAATAATTTTATCACTATACATTTAGTTAAACAATATTTAATCAAAAATATCAAATGTCTTGCCGAACTCTTGAAATAAGTTTAGTTTAATACAACTGTTAGTATATGCATTCCTATAAAATACTATTTTACAACTTATAGTATAATACTTAATATTAGATCTACAAACATTAGAACTTTAAGACTGGAGATTTTTATGGGTGAACATAGATATATATTGCGGCATCATTGGTGGGACTGTGGGTGTGGATTCCGGGGCATGATCCTTATCTTTATTGTTTTTTGTTTTTCTAAATTGAAATCCATTTTTACGAAGTATTTTACGCAGTGTTTCTCTTGAACCCTTAAAATTAATTTCTTCTTTGAGTATTTGTAAGAGCTTGTTTATAGTGGGTACTTCTTTTTTGTATGCATAGAATTCATGTATTTTTCTTCGTATTACTTGCAAGTCATACTCATCAACCTCAATTTTGCCTTTAGTTCGAACTCTTTTCTTTGGTGTCTTCTTTAACGTTTCTGGATCCAATAAACCTTGCTCAACAAGTCTTGCTTCCTTGACTATGTTTAATACAGTGCGTTCTGACACGCCTGTAATAAATTATTAAAATATTTATGAAAGTTTATTTAAAAAATATTGAATGGTAAAATGAGTAGTTAATGAATAGGATTTTATAAGCTTAGATTAGTTTACATGGAGCAGAGGAGAAATTTAATTGTTCAAAAGATAGTGTATTCATCAATAAAATTGGTAAAATATGAACATTTATACTTTTTTTTTCGCAATTCTAAACATGTACTGAATACATAAAGTAAAAGACAAACCTGTGGCAGCGGACACTCTTACGTAAACTTTACTTAAAGGAATTATTGGGACCTGCATCCGTTTTTCTTCATCCATAAATTCTTTTACTTTCAAAATTATATCACGAACTTCACTTGTAATGTTTTTCGGCATGTTATATACTTGTTATTAAAATTTATCAAACAAACAATACAAATGGCTGACTTGTTTGAGCATAGAGTATATAAGTTTTAAACGTCAACGTCTTTCGGTAACTTTTTATACGAAAGACTTAATAAGTTCAGCCTAGTCAATATAGTATTTTTAAATCATAAATTATTTTATTGTAAAAGTATTGTTACAATGAAACAAAGGGTTTTGTTAACCCTAACTACTATTCTTCTCTACACCCCGACCCCATTCTCGTTTCTATTTACCCCCATACGGCTTGTGTACTTAGATACAAACTTTTACCTCCTTCGCGTCGCTATTCATCTCAAGTATCATAAAATTATTCGTATACAAATGTTTGCATGTATCTCCATAAAGCTTACAATTTTAAAATAGAAAATTTTAAGTAATTATTTTTCTGTTTGTATTGGCCAATTTGAGTGGCGAACATTAGGGGAGGCCTATGTCCAGCAGTGGACTTTGAAAGGCTGATGGATAATTGGGTAATTGGGTGGGTTTTTTTTATTTGATATTTGCGGCCATATTTCATGTTAGAGGGGTATAAGAGTGCGATTGTAAATTCCACAGGTTGTGGGTTCGATGCAAAGTGAACATAGAGCTTGGATAAGTACTATTACTTTTTGAAAAGTTAATTAGTATTAATACAATGTTATCATTAAAATCACTTGATATTCTTAAGTTCTGTGACTTACTTACCTAACTCTTATATTTGACCGTATTTTTACAGTGTTGATAATAAATTATTATCAATAAATAATACTACAAATTATTGATATTCATTATTATTAATAATGAATATCAATAATTTTTAGTATTCAGATATTTTTTTTTAATATGTATGACGTATGTATGTGCATTGTGCATAGTACCTTTGTACCAAATATCAAGTTTCTAGGCAATTCTATAAGTGGACTAATTTTAATAAGCTTATTGAATGATGTATTCTTATACGGCTTTCACTAAAGTTAACTGCAAGAACACCTACAAATATGGGTATATTTAGAGGATTGGATGGGCAAATTGTAGGGATGGGCTGACACATGCCCTCGTCCCCCTTAATCCTACGCCTATACTTAGTACTTACAACTCATAAAAATGCCGATAAAGCAACAACACGATAAAGTCACATTCTATTAACATTAAAAGTGATATTAGAGTTTACCTAACGTAACTTCGTTTTCTTTAGAAATATTCGGCGGCAGGTCTAGATGCGTGACAAAAATCCCTAATTTGGACAATAGTTTGCCCAATTCCTTCAAAAGCAGGCCAATAAAGCGACAATCAAGTTATTTTATGAGCGAGGTGTAGATTCCGCGGTCGTGCGCTGCAAGCCGGCCATGGCCCATGCGGCGAATGCGAAACCGTTTTTTTTTTTACTTTAATTTAATTAATATTCTTTGTAGTGTTGTGTTGGGTTGCGACAATGCGGGGAAATGTTACTGTGTAACATTCGTTGTATAATTATCTATAAGATAATAGTTTAAAAATATTATGAGATATGGGAAATGCCTAGGTATAATTTATGTGATGAAAGACTTATGTACCTACCAGCTATTAAAGTTATACAATGAATTTAATGTTTGTAATAAATGCAAGTATTTTGTTATACCAAAAACAAATGTATAATTATTTTTATAATATTTAGTATTTACATATGGCTATAACATAAGAAATCATTAATATTAGTAATGTTTCGCGCCCTTCCTTGAACTTGCATAATGCATAGCAACGAACGTCTTCACACACCGAACATACTATCTATTCACAATCATAGAATTTTAAACGGCGGCTACTACTTAGTACTCATTTTAGTTTCTAAGTTTGTAATAATACTATGTAAACAAAATAGCAATTTATTCGTGAAACTATTACTTTGAGGCCGTCATGGCGCATGGCACAAGGGTGTGACTGTAACGCGACGGTCGTGGGTTCGATCCCCATTCGAAGGAATGATCTATTATTTATTAATATTTTCATTTCTTCGCTCTGGCACCAAGGCAAAAGCCCCGCGTTAAGTTCCGCCACTCAGCACGCAATGCCTCGAGTATGTTAACACTATGTTCCCTCTGTTTACCCTGCTGCCTGGTTGTCCTGCGTTGAATTCAATAGACATATTATAGTATGCGTGTATCGACCCCCCTCAGGTAGTTTTGAAGTATTTGAAGAAAAAATGGAGGATGTTCTGAATAATTTGAGTTCAAATAGTAAATCTT
>DWNA01000946.1:0-17561 GCA_018249835.1 Heliconius besckei | reverse complement strand
CGGCTCTTCTCAGCAGAACTGCCTTCCGAACCGGTGGTAGCTTTTTGTTCATATGTTCATTCGACGATTCAAAAGTGCTTATAATAATTGTCTATTTGAATAAAGAATATTTTGAATTTGAATATGAGGGATACAGTGTGAAACTAATAGTAATAAATGTTTTTAGCTCTATCTAAGGTATGTGAAAAAGCAAATTCAGTTAAAACAGCTACTGTTGACGCGCCCACATGGATACATAAGTATATTATTGGAAAGAATGGCTCTAATATTAAGAAGATCACTCAAGACTTCTCTAAGGTAAAAACATATATGATGGGCAACTTTTTTATACCTTATAAAAAGTCTTAATATATTTTCATAAATTTTGTAATGCATATGCATATTTATTAAGTGAAATAAAATTCTTAGGTGCATGTTGACATAACTCATTCAGAAGATAAAGTTAAAATTGATGGACCTCCAGAAGAAGTAGAACGCGCACAAGTAGAACTAAGTGACTTTGTTAAGAACTTGCTGGCAACTCTCACATATGTTGAGCTTTCTGTTGATCCTAAGTTCTTTAAACATATTATTGGCAAAAGTGGAAGTAACAGTAAGTGAAAATAAGAATTATTATTATTGTTTTATCCATAATTAAGAGTCAATTTTGATAACACGGCTAAAGTGTCGCATTGGTTCCAAAAGAGTAAATTTAACTTTTTCTTTTTTAGTTAACAGACTGAAAGATGAGACTGGTGTAGTTATAAATATTATTGAAAGTGAAGGAAACAACGTGATTCGTATCGAAGGTAGTCGCCAAGGTGTCGCTGATGCCGAAAGAGAATTGAGAGAGATGGTAATGAAACTTGAAAATGAGAGGACGAAAGAAGTATTTTTCGACCACAGATATATTAAATCTTTAATTGGAATTCGTGGGGAAAAAATTAAAGAAGTTCGTGAAAAATTTGATCGCGTTCTAATCTCACTGCCAGACCAAGGTCAAAAGAGAAGTCCTATTAAACTTAGAGGTCCACAAGAGGACATTGAAAAATGTGAGAAATATCTACACAAGTTAATGAAAGAGATTGCGGAATCCTCTTTCGTTCAAGAAGTGCCAATATTCAAACAGTTCCATAAATTTATAATTGGTAAGGGTGGAGTTAATTTACGTAAGATTCGTGATGAAACTCAGACTGCGATTGATTTACCCGCAGAAGGCGTCGACAGTGACGTCATCACTGTCCGAGGTAAACGCGAGAACGTAGAGGAAGCCGTAAAGAGAATACAGCAAATCCATAATGAAAAGGCAAATATTGTTACTGAGGAAGTCACTATTGCGCCCAAATACTACAATTCCTTGATTGGCGCTGGTGGAAAATTGATTCATTCAATAATGGAGGAGTGCGGTGGTGTGCTCATTAAATTCCCACCCGCAGATAGCGACAGCGATAAGGTCGTAATTAAGGGCCCCATTGAGGATGTGGAGAAGGCCAAGCAACAGCTCCTGGCGCATGCCACTGAGCGCGAACTGACTTCTCATACTGCTCAAGTGCGCGCTAAACCAGAACACCACAAATTTTTGATTGGCAAGAGTGGTGCTAACATTAAGAAGATCAGGGAGAATACTGGAGCTCGCATCATATTCCCGACCGAGAAAGATGAAGATAAAGAAGCTATTTTCATAATTGGTAAGTAAATATGAGTATGTTCTTATTTGTTGGCTCTGGTAAAGCAAAGTATAGCGTTGAATTCCACCACTCAACTCAGTGTCTCAAATGTTTAACTTAGAAATAAAAATCAAATTATTAATGTATATATCTTGAACAGGTCGTGAAGAGCAAGTGGAGGAGGCGCGCAAACAGCTGGAGGCTGCGGTGGCGGAAATCAGCAATGTATCGGAGGGTGAGATGTCGGTGGACCCTCGTCACCACCGGCACTTCGTGGCACGCCGCGGCGAGGTTCTGCGCCGCATCGCCGACGACTGCGGCGGCGTACAAATCTCCTTCCCGCGCCAGGGAGTCAACAGCGACCGCGTCGTACTCAAGGGACCCAAGGACTGCATCGAGGCCGCCAAGAACCGCATACTGGAAATCATAGAAGATTTAGAGGCCAAAGTAATTTTTTTTTATTTACTCTGCTCCCTAAATGGGGAAACAAATAAACAATCATTGCACTTACAGTAAGACACTATTGCACTTCACGAGAAAGGCTTATATATATTGGCTCATAAAATATATTTTATTTTCTATAGGTCACTATAGAATGTGTGATCCAGCAAAAACACCACCGCACAGTAATGGGTGCACGTGGTGCGAAAGTGAAAGACATCACTGCTGAGTTTGATGTTCAAATCAAGTTCCCTGAACGTGACCCCACGGAAGGAGCTGATATTCCTGTGAAAAATGAAGAGAATGCTGAACCTGGTGCCAATGATATTATAAGAATAACAGGACGTCCTGAAAATTGCGAGGCTGCCAAAAAAGCTCTTTTAGAACAGGTATGACAATTTTTATATTAAAATTTTTATTATGCCATGAAAGTATACATACATATACACATAATTTACAATAAAAGAATATTGCCTAACTTTTAAATTTTCATTTTAAAATTTATATTTTAGGTGCCAATTACCATTGATGTTGAAGTTCCCAATGACCTTCATAGATTGCTTGCTGGTCAAAAGAGGCGTGAGTTAATGCAGACTTATGACGTCCACATCCAAATGCCTCCCAATGAAGACAACAGTGATATTGTTAAGGTACATAATATATATTAAATATTGTCCTGCCTGAAAAATGTTGTATAAAAGATACATATTTCACCAAAAAAAAGAATATTTTTACCTTATCTATATATTTTTTTTCTAAATGTTTACTCCCAAGAGATCACTAATAGTGATAAGGTCGCCTTTGCATCCAAGTTATATTTCTACAGCTATCGATTTTCTTTTTTTGTGTATGCAATAAAGAATTTTGTCTATCTATATTTTATATAGGTGTTTATACATCCCCTATACCGCCTCAGGCCCATACAATATCATACAAGTTGGTTCAGTCTGGAAATTGAGTAGAATCTTAAAGCACTATTGACATCTAAATATTGTGTAGCCACCTGAGTTAATCCTTTTTCATTCCTATATTGAAATATAAAATATTCTTCATCCATTTTAACTTTATTATCATTTATAGGTAACCGGTACACCAACAAATGTTGAGAAAGCTAAGCAAGCTCTCACTGAAAAAATTGTAGATATGGAGAAAGAAAAAGAAGATAGAGTTCTGAGGTAAATATTTTTATAACTGTTTCTTTTATTTATTTAAAATTATTGGATTTGCTTAATTCTGTGTAAACTTTTATATTTAATAGGTCATTTGAGCTGAAATTCAAAGTGGACCCTGAATATCATCCTTTGGTTATTGGTAAAGGTGGTTCTGTCATCACTAAAATTCGTAATGATTATGGAGTACAAATTAACTTGCCAAAACGCGGAGAACCAGAAGACGATACCATCACAATTCAAGGTTATGAGGACAAGGCAATACAAGCCAAAGAAGCCATTATGGCTATTGTTCATCAACTTGTAAGTGCATTACCAATATTATACTTAGTTATTATTATTATACTTTCAGTTGGAAAACTATTTTTAGTTAACACTATTCAACACAAACATTTTTTTAAACAGCTAATCATCAGTAAACGCAGGTCTGGCTTAGTATGTAAAATTAAAAAATGATCATATTGAATTGGCTATAATATGTAAACAACAATTATTGTATATTATTATTGTAACATACTCATTATCGAAATTTAATAAAAAAAAATATTTAAAACATTTTTTCTTTTATAATGTACGCCTATATTTTTCTTTTATAATTTAATCATAACTCCTCTTAACATTAAACATTTATTTCTAGGACAATCAATTCAGAGATCAAGTAGATATCGACCCACGTGTCCACAGGAGGCTCATAGGCCTGAAAGGAAAGAATATTCGTCGTATAATGGACGAGTATAAAGTAGACATTAGATTCCCAAAACAGGGAGATGACAGCATTGTCGTTATTACTGGTGACGAAGACAATGTTCTAGATGCAAAAGATCACCTGCTGAATTTGGCGGAGGAATATGTATGTATCAGTATTTAATCAATCTGCCATCAAACAGTATTGTGTCTAAATATTTAAGTTTCCTATAAAAGTTTCGTGTATAGATGGGTAGCCTCTGCATCTTGTAGAAGCAAGAAAATTAATCTTATATATTTCTACCTCGTATATTTCTGATATGTGATTGGTGTTGAATTTCTTATATGGTTAAAAAAAGTATTCCTTTGTTAAAGAGTTGTAAAAAATACGCGATGAATAATGAAAGATGGTTGGTTGGTTGCTTGTCCTTTTCCATGAAAATGGTCACATTATTTAACATTGTTTTAAAAGCAGTCTTAAATTTTCATGTTAAATAAATTTATCATAGTTATATATTTAAATACTATTAGTATCTCATTATATGAGTATGTGAATATTTACAGCTGCAAGATGTGGTAGATCGTTACCAAAGACCAGCGGCGCCGTCTTTAGGTGATTTTGGGGATGTGCTGAGTGGGGAAGTCGCGAGTGCCGGAGCAGCTCCGGCGGCCCCGTCCACCGGTTTCGTGGTGAAGGGCGGGCCCTGGGAGCAACGCGCGCCCGACACGGCCTCCACGCACGAGTTCCCCACCATGCCGGGAGCCCCGCGCGCCGCCGCACCCGCCCCGGCCACCGCCCCTTCCACCGCCTGGGGACCCCGCCGCTAACCATCTACAAGCTCATATCTCTTACAACTAAGCTCGACTTTTAGATCCAACTTATACATTCTCAGAATAAGCCATTAACTGTTGTAGATGCAAGTTTTAGTTACATGCATATGGTAATACAATTATAATCATAAGTAGCTATGGTTATTTCATTAAAACTTTCTGTTTTATTAGAATTGTTATATCATATGTTAATATGTGCGGGCGTTATTATCGTACACCATATCCACCATATCCACCATGTCCCTTTGGTTTTATTCCTAACCTTTCATTATTGTTGGAAAGGCTCATTTTATATGTATTATAATAGCTATGAACATTATATTAATATTATTATATTTATGATGATGACGAAATTTATTATTTGATTGATAGAAAGTCACCTTCGTGACGTTTAGATTCATGTATGCCTACTTATTACTATAACGATTTAAACTTTTCGATAAAATTGACATTTAGCTCATTCCTCCAATTTTGGATATAAATTGCAATATGGTGTAAGGGTTATAAATTTTTGACAATCTTTAGAAATGTTAGTGCCGAATTACGCCATACGATTAGAATATAGTAATGAAAAGTAATATATATTTTTATTAAGTACCATTTTATGAGTTGCTGAATAATATGTACTTTTGATATGAAGCATAATTTTTATATGGAATATAATAATATAACCAAGAGTTAATGCTTATTATATTATTTATCATTAATATTTTTAAGCAAATAAGTTATGGGTAAAGCTTGGAATCAACATTATACAGATAATGCAACATAAAATTATACCTATGTCAGACATCCATAACACTATACTATAGCAAAATATCGATATCATTTATTTGTCATGTGCATATTAGTATCCATTTAAATCTTACTAAATGTTATTAGCGTAAATATACACAGACACAGAAACAACATGTTGATAAAGAAATCTGAAGCATATCGAAAAATCAACACACAACTAGTCATTTTAACAATAAACAAATATTTATGCAATAAGGGATTTTTTTTAAATCTGAATTTAGTTACATAGGCAAATGTGTATTCTATTATTTTCTGTAATTTCCAATCTTTAAACATAACATATTAAAATTAAAAATAATATGTTGTACTTATTGGTTAAAATATAATGAAATATTTTTTCATAATAATTGTTTTTTTTTTCTATATTATTTTTATAATTGTTGCCTATAAAATACAGTAAATAAATCATTAATAATAAGATGAGAATGAATATTTTTACAAAATAATTTGTACATAATGAATTCTGTTTGAAATATTAATAAAATCTTTTACAGGACTTCTTTTATTTTTGTTCTTGTTTTGTCATATAATAGAATAGTGTACTAACAAATATAGGTAAGTCGGTTTATTGGCGATTACCTGTAACACTTTCGACCCCATATTATATAAAATAAACAAAGAACGAGAAATTTAATTATACCAGTATATTACATTAGAAATACGAAAATTGACAAAAAAATATATATAATAAGTCGGGACAAAAGTATTTTCGTATTTTGAATGTTTTATTAGTAATCAAACCTCTTTGGCAGTACTGAATGTAGCTGGCTGGTTTTAATACCATTAAATATGACATTCTGATGATAAATGAAAATATATTGAGAAATTATGAAAGATGCAATAAATAAAAAAAGTAGTTCCCGCCATAATGAATTACAACGATTAACGGTCAGAAAACTAATTATTAAATGTAATCCTACCAAAGCACTCCGAATTAACATAAAAAACAATCCCAATAAACGTAGGTAAGATAGAGTATGTAGTATGGAATATAATATTTCGCTATCGCTTTTTCTCTATACAATAAGATCAACAAAACATTAAACATTTATCCTCTCCTACCAAGGAAACGTAAAGAACAGTGGCTACTAAGCTTAAAGAATAATTTAAAAATTTTATTAATCCAGATCCACGAATACAACGTCGACAGTATTAAGATTATTATCGTATGTTTACAAGTAAAACGATCGAGATTTTTCTCCATTTACAATGTTATTGGTCATACTGTTTATCTGTGAATCTGTGGCAAGGAACATAACCTGTGGTTTTATAACTTTTATATGACAGAGGCCAGAGCGGAGCCAGAGATTATATTTATATTATTATATTTATAGGAAGTTGAGAATCGAGACACTGATACTACTTAGAGTTAAACTTAAAAAAAAATAATGCAAAAAAATCGAAGCATTAAAAGAAAATTTGAAGTTTAGAACATTATTGACATTATTTACAAATTGTATTTGTTATTTACCAAGATAATTACATATGTTTTCATATTAAAATCATGTCGGAACAATCGCAAAAGCGTGTGTTAGTTTCTATAATACATTATAATTTATAAATATTTATCAAACGATATTTTATGCGTAATTTTTTTAGGAACTTAAAAATCCCATTTGAAAACGAAGAACAAGCTATACTGGTCTCAGAAATCCTCAACGTTGACAAAGAACTTAAAGGTTGTGGAATTCAAAGAAGTATACGCGTTGAAGATAATGATCTAAATGTGTAAGTCACTACGTCTAGACAAAAATAATATTTATTAAAAGACGACTGCTTATGTAATTTTATCGAATATATTATTTTCAGAATGTTTGAAGGTGTTGATTACAAGAAGTTAAGAGTCTCAATTAACGCTTTCTTAAAAAATATTATTTTAATAGTAAAAACATTCAATGTTCTTTGATAATGCCAGAACATACTCCAGCTCCTACTTCGTCTAGATCCTTATATGGTTTCTTTATGTATGTATTTAGTAAAATTGTTTTAATAGTTTATTGTATTTGGGCATTTATTCCTGATTATTACTTACATCATTTGAACATACATTACTATCCACAAAAGTATTGGGCTACTGCAGTACCAATACAATGTTTAGTAGGATTAACAATGTTTGCATTTTTTGTGTATCCTAGTTCAAATTTGATGCTTACATCAAAAGTTAACAGTGTTAAAACAATTCATGACCAATATAACAAAGAAAACAGTAAGGTTAATAAAAATAAATATAGTTTAAATAATATATGTATTTGTAAGGATAGAAAAACATGTATGAAGTATAATTATGTAATAAGTCCAAAAGAATTGCATGAAGATACCGTTCCAAAATTAAAAGATTTAGATATTAGTTATGTATCTAAAAGGCTGTATCTAAATAATAAGATAATATAAATAACCTAATCTAAAAAACACTTATTTATTTTTGTAATTCTAAAACATTTTTTTTTAATAAAGTATGTGTTAGAATTAAACATTTTTAAACAATTAAACACCCTTTAATGTACCTTAATACTGTATTGACACTGGGTTACTATAACTATGAATAATCTTTATCACAACCAGTAGTGGTGCAGAAGAACAAAGTGTGACTGTAAATGAGACTGGTTGTAGGTTTGATCTTTCTTCTTCTTCTTCCTGGCATTAGTCCCGGCTATTACCAGGGTCTGCCTTCCTACTTAACCTACTCCACTTTGCATGATCTTTTGCGTCCTCGGTGGTTAGACCATTGGCTCTCATGTCCTGCATCACGACATCCAACCAGCGCTTCCTTAGGCGTCCAGGAGGTCGCGCCCCAGGAACTAGTATAGCAAGGCACTTGCGTCCGACATAGTTCTTAGGCCGGCGCGTAACGTGGCCAAACCATCTCAAGCGACGCTCTTGGAGCTTATCCGCTACGTCACGGACCCCAAGACTACCTCGAATGAATGTGTTGCGTATGCGGTCAAGACATAGTAGTTTAACACTAGATCATCTCTGCCCAGTCTGCTGTGTGCGAGGTATTTCCCATTTCTATACACATGTACTTATAGCACACTTAAAATCTATGTCCCATGCCTTGTAATTAATTACATTTTATTAAAGAGTTAACTATATCTTGTTTTGTGTTTTGGTTAATTAATATCAATTATGGTGTAATAAAGTATTAAAATAAATAAATAAATATATGATGTATCAGGCCAAAAAAAATCTCCATATTTCTAAAATTCTCATAGCTCTCCGTAGTCTAATTGATAGAATAATTAATGTCTTCAGTTTTCGGTTGGTCACTTATATTTAAAAAATCTTATAAATAATATAACTTGTGTTTTTACAGCTTCATACTTATTCCTGCATAACAGGATAGGTTCCATATTCATTGTTCATTTTCCCGCTCGAATGCTGTTGACACTAAGCATGCTGTCCAAGAACAGAAAAATGAATATTATTATTTTCCCTGAATGGGGATCGAAACCACCACTATCACGCTTACTGTCAAACGCTGCACCGGTATTAGAGTACTTACCTTATATACTTATGTATACATATTCACACTGTATCCCGCCTATAGCACGGTAGGCAGAGGGAACCTAATGTTAAGACAATCCATTTCTCGATTTTCGCCGTATGCGGCATTGCGTGTTGAATAGTGGAAGTAAACGCCGCGCTTTGCCTTGTTACCAGAGCGAGGAAATGAAAGTATTAAGAAATAATCATTCCTTCGTTTCCAGTCACACGCTTGGTCCACTGTGCCACGACGGCATGAATTTATATGAATTTAATACCGTCAATTATAATTATATCATTAGATTTTAAGGCGAACATCATACATCATTATGTTAGGTATAAAACATAATTTTTTGCAGTACCTAAACTAAAAACAGTAATGACCTCAGCTGACAACTCTACATTGCTTCCACGCAAAATACGAAAAGGAAGTTATATTTGTTCTTAGATTCAATGATAAATAGATTTACCAACATTTAAATATGAATAAATTTAAATCTACATATGTAAGTATTTGCATTTGTTGTTATAATAATATATGTTACTACAATTATTCGTATGCACTAGTCCTCATTGTAAATATGTTATTGTATTCATATTTCTTGATATTTAATGACAAGAATTACACCAAGGTCATACACAAAATGTTATATATTAAATGAAATTAAAAATAATATTTTAATGTTTGGTTTGATAATATAACAACACAATCTATCTATGAAGACAGTAAATGGAGTTAATATAATAATTATAATTTTTAACAAAAAGAAACCGACTTCCATCTTCCACCAATCAGAACCTAACTAAACTTTCATCAAACTACCCTTGAAGTGTATTCTTTCCAATAAAAAAAAGAATCCTCAAAATCGGTTAGCGTGATATTTTAGTTACTTTTGTCGCGCACTACTCATGGATAACATTGTTAGAAATGGACAATATTAAAAAGCACACGGGAAGCTCTAGCTTTGCAATATAAAAGAATAATACAGTCGAATTGATAACCTCCTCCTTACGGAAGTCAGTTACAAATGTACTGAGCTTCCATATGCTTATCATACAGCACGCACAGAAAGTTTTCAAATTTTTTGTTTATAATATTAAGTTCGTATTTCTTTTCAATGTATCAATGTTTTATTATTCGAAACAAAAATTACTTTGTAAATTGTGGCCACATAAAACCTCCCTCCTCCTTTACAGAACAGCCAGCTATTAAGGATTTTCAATAACTCCAGTCCAGTGAGTTACATAGTTACGTTAAAAATATGTCTACATACTTAGGCATGAAATGAAATGTGTTAAAAAATCATACAAACTGTCAATACGACCCATCCAGTGCATCCAGTGGTTGGGAAGCATTTTGATAACTAATGGTTATCTGCCTATCAAATATTTAGACTATTAATATAGTTTATGTAAAGCCGAATGTCCACCATCTCAATTAATACATTATTTAATAGTTTTAAATAATCGGCGTCGTATTTATATTTCACTAGCATATATTTGCATTAAGATTTAATTTATAAGTTCACTTTTTACGTGACCCCGCTACGGATTAAGTAAGTTCTACTGGCTCATAGAATAAACAACGCTTCTGGTTCTGGTTATTATTTGTTCAGCTTAATTTTATGTACGATAAACTCACCATGAAGACAAACTAAATATGTATTTAGCTATACTGATGCCATAGTACCTAACCTACCTACTTATCTAAAAAAAAAAATTAAGCATTAATTAAGCTAATATTAGTTTAATTTTTAATTACTTTGTAACATTTTTGAGATATCACTTCGTCTTTTTCAGTTTATAGTATTTTTACGTGAATACATTAAGAAACAAATTTATTTTTATTAAATTGACATAGGTATAACAAACTTGAAATATAATGATTTACCTACACTTTTTTTATTTACAACATTAATTAACATAAAAGGGTGTCATTAATGTATACTTAGGTTGTGATTGCTAACCACTTGGTTAGCAATACCAAGTGTACTATTCTAGGAATATGAAGGAACTGCGATTTTCGAGCTCAATATCGACATAAATGGTGGACACGCCCTGTTTAGGCTTAATTTTAATAAAGGCATATTTGCTTATCTACCCCCAAAAATATGATATGTTATTATAAATATCAGCTGACCTAAATACGTGCATGAAAAGGCCGTAGTTTAATATGTTCACAAAAAAAAGCTACGCGTGACGGTCATTTTATAATTTTATCATCATACGTTTTTCCGTAAATACCATGACTCGTGGTATTAGTGACATTATTATTGAAAAAATATAATTGATGAACACAACAAATATACCGAATAAATCTAATAAATCTAAACGTAATGATGTTTTTTGCTATTTGTATGTTTTGAGAAAAATATTTTTATCTTATAATAAAGATACATAAATTTGATAGACCGTTAAGGATTATCCAGGCGTGACTCATTAAAACTATAATAAATAGAGCTCAATGTTAATATATTTTATAAGGATAAAACAACACTTCCCTTGATTAGTACAAAATAAAATTAAATATAGTGTTAGTTTTTACATAGATAAAATTTATTTAAAAGTACAGAACATATGAAGGACTACACACTGATGTGAGATAAAATACTTAGAACTGACTTCGAAAATGATGTAAGCCACTTTAGTATTCACAAAATGAACTTATTGCATTGATTAATAATTATTTGGCAGACCAAAAGAGATTTTCCAACAGTGCATAGGTCATTAAACCTTATTAATAATATAAGTGAAGTTTGGAATAGAAGCTGTAAGAAAATCTGCAGTTAGACTAGCCACTACATCTTATATACCGAAACATTATGACTAAGAAATTTATGAATGTGATGTTCCAGCATACAAGTCGAGTTGCATGCAGGCAACAAGGGGCCGGCATACACCCAAATATAAATTAGTTAAGTATAGTTTATAGATAAGTTATTTAATATATTTTGTACAATAAAATACAATTAAGTACAACTTGTAGCAAAGATATTGAAGAGAGTAATATTTATCTCAAGTGTTAAAGCTGCAATAACGTGTGTGTACGCATAAGGCATATTTACACAGCACACACGTATGGCAACAACACACCATGTGCTGCACACTATAGTACATAATTAATTTTATTACTTAATAGAATATAAAGACACGCCCAAGCTGAGAACTTCACCACATACTTTACATATTTCAATGCATGATTAGCCAATGAACATGCCTGTACTTCCCTAGCAGATCGCTATTAAATAATACATTGATCGACGCTTAATATCACAGCTAATTATGCTTTGAAAATTATAGACATGTCTAATTTTCACTAATGTAGATAACAATGTAGAGTATAAGTAGATAATCTGAATAAATTTACATTACAATATCATGTCTTTTCATATGAAAATTTTTAAATTACATTACCAAAAATTAAACAGTGCAGCGCATTATAAATAAATGTGCATACCTTAATATTTAATTGACTAAATAAATTTGTTGCCTGCAGATCTGATAATTATTTTAAATATCGAGAGGTAATATCTTAAAGAGAAATTTTAATTTCAACTATTGAAAAAAAGTTAAATCCAAATTTAAAAATATTTAGTATCTATAATGCCAATTCCCTTCAAATCCACCTTATTATCATGAATGTGAAATATCATTCCAAAAAGCTGAGTCTCCGTCACACATATTTCACTATCACTATAATCATGGGCCATATAGTAAGGATTGAAGAGAAATCAAAGCAAGCACTTCACGAATGTGCATTACTGTTGATGTGTTGCTTTTTATCTTGTGCATCTGGAGTACGCTGCCCATCTCTGCGTGGTGGCATCCGTTCATTTATTGCATCTAAGCCTTTTGCTTCAGCAAACGAGGTAATCTTGTGGTTGGGCGAGAATCCTTGGAGAGCATTTTTGAGAGAGGTTTTACCACCTGATAGTGCACCCAAAGGTAGAGCACCAGTAGGAGTGAGCCCCTTAAGCTGCAAAACTGATTCACTTTCCTCGCGAAGTACTGAAAAGACATGTGCCATTTTTCCAATAGCACGGATTTTGTTACGAATTACTTCTTTTCTGAGATTAGCTTCCTCCAATGCATCCTCTCCTTCCGTCATTAGCTCATCATCAGAGCAAATATTTAAAACATTGACAAGCATCTCTGTGACCTTTTCCCCCACAAATGGAAGTGACCAAGTAAAAACATCCATAAAGTTTGGCAGCCAATATGGATGGGGAGAACAGTTGAACTGCCGAATATTCATCACATTATTTTCATACTTTAAGACTGCAGCTTTATTGTTATACACATCCAAGTAATTGGGAGCAGAGAAGATAGTAATAAGACTTGGGAACCCAGTGGTTTGGCTTTTTCGATACATTCGATAACCAGCATCTTGAGCTTCATGGGCACGGATGATTGACAATAAATTGTTCCTCTGTAGAAAGTCACAACAAGCAGCATAGCTGTAAAAATAAGAACAGCCTCTAACAGAGTTGTGTGAGAAATGCTCTGCATTTTTTTCATTTCCAAAATCTTCAAGAGGATCAGACCACAGCAGATCACACATAGCTCCGAATGCGGGCGGTTCTTTGAATCTATCTAGTTTACGAATGTCATCTAAGCTGTTAATCTCCGGAGAAAGGCCTCCATGTACACATAGGAACTGCTGGTTCATAAGAGCAGCAAGAGGTAAGCAATCAAAAGCATCCATACATGCATCATAAACTTTTTCAGAATACTTAATTTTGCATTCCTGCTTGAAAGTAAAATATTCTGTCAAATGTCGGCATTCATGATTACCGCGTAATAGAAATAATGTCTTCGGGTAGCATAATTTCAATGCCCAGAGGTAGAGAACACATTCTATACTAAAATAACCTCGGTCGACATAATCACCTAAGAATAAATACTTGGTGCAGGAAGGAGAGCCTCCGACTTCAAATAATTTCATCAAATCATAAAATTGCCCATGGACATCTCCGCACACCGTCACCGGCGAATCTATCTCGATCATCGTTTTTTCAGATCGTAATAAGGTGGCACCATCTTGGATGATTCGTAAAGCTGCATTTTCTTCAATTCTACCCTCTAGGATAAAATGTTGCTTCAGTACATCTGGTATAGGTTTTCCAGATTTTTCATCAAACACTTCAGACACAGTAAGTTTGTGGCTGGGTGGGAACGCGACACTTTGGATCATACGCTGCGTAGTCGACACTTTATCATTGCTCCCGGACATATTTGTCACATAAAAAACAAGATGTCCAATCTGTCCATACACGCCACTATTTTCAAAATGGCAGAATAGAAATAATACTAACACAGAATCCCGATTTCAAGACAGGGAAACTACTGCGCACTGGAAAACAATGCGCAAACAACTAGCGAGTGGTCAATAAAATAAGCAGGGATATCGAGCGCCTTTTATTGCTTTTGAACTTATCATTTAAATAGTAACACTGGCGATGGCGATATTAGCATTAGTTGCCAGAACTTTAACTTACGCATGAAATAAATAGTAAATACTACCCTAAAAGTTGCAATGTTAAAAAAAATAAAAATTCATGTAAAAATTATTAAAAATGATTACCATTGTTCTTTTAAGTTTGAAGAATTCTAAAACTATTATTGTAAAACACGTCTATTCTATCTAGAGGCCGATTTTTAAAAATAAATTACTTAAAAACCTTAAATAATCCACAAATTTTACTCACGAAAATCGTATTTTAGATTTATAAAAATGAAGTAGCCAGAATTCGATGTTCATGTACAAATTATAACACGATTACTCGTATTGGAAAGCCAATCTTGAATACATTATATTTTTCTAAAAAAACTAAAATCATATTCTAGTATGTGATTCTGCATTTTATTACACGTCACCCAAACGATAGGTATTATTTTTAACGTTAGCGACTATTTTTAACCCTAGGGTAATAATCGCTTTGTACTATGTCGTGGTTAAATATAATCATTCGTTTAAGTTCTGTTAAACTGTAATTTGATATAGTAGAAACATATTAACATTTTCTATATATTTTTATTATATTCTTATATGTAAAACAAATATTTGAGATTTTAGTCTTGCCGTAAGTATAATAATACTAATAATTATTATGGGCATGGGTCCTTAAACATATAAAGGAACAAAACTATCAGAAATTCGATTATTTCAATCGAATCATCATTCAAATTCAATGATATGACATAAATAGGAAAATAGGTCATAAGGCCAGGGCCATTAAAGGCGTATATATTTCATTACAATATATTATAGTTGATCTGTTTAAAGTATAGATAAATAAGAGTATATATAAGAATAAACAGATACTGCGAAAAAAGAGAGAAAATTAAAAAAATATTATATAGATATTTAATATTTAAACGTAAAATAAAAAAATATATATCCGAGATTATGTTTAACTTAGCTCAAAATGGATTCCTCACTTTCTGCCGAATTTTCGGGGCATTGCCTTTTTATTACTTTCATAATAAAATATAAGTTTTAGACTTTTTCTAATTCTTTTTAATTATGACCAAGTGAACAATTTCAAATCATTTCCATCCATCCATCCCTTTCGAAGTGATAAACTCTGGACATGGGCCTTCCCTAATGCTCGCCACTCCGTTCGGTCCTGCGCCCTTTGTCGAGACGTAGTCGCCATTCGAGGACCTTTCCAAAATTATTTATATAATAAATAAATTGGATTGTATAAAATAATATAAAATAAATATAATCGTCCCGGAAGTTTGTTTGAAATTGTTTGCGTTAAACAGTCCCAGCAAGACTATACGGAATTTCTATTTATTATATATTTTTTTATTTTAGTACATTATAAGAGCATGTTGTAATGAATTTAATTATACATAAAAGTAATGACACTAATTTGTAAATTGAGTAGATTGATTGACTTTATATATTTTATAAGTTTAACATATAACTACTGTTATATAGCACTAGCAACATTGTATAGAATTATTCTATTTCCTATTGCATAGCTTTTATTTTAATACCTATAAGCAATATGTTACTCTCATTTCAATTATAGCTTATAATTAATGACTCATTTATTTGTAAATAATGTATAGACAGATATATTTACATTAGTGATTGTATAAATTTAACATATAAAAGTCGTTCATTTGACAGTATGTCCAAACATTTACAAAGAGACAGTTTGAATTTGAACAAGCCATTTATTGGCTACTTAGCCATGTATTTGATTATTTATTATTTATATATTATTTGATTATTTTTAAAGAGACAGTTTGATTAAGCCAAGTCTCACAGGCAGCCACATGTTTGCATTTCCTCAGGGTCAGAGTACCCGCACGTTTTTAACAGACAATGTCAAAGAGGAGTACTATAGTTATCATAGCAAAGAAGTATTTGCAAAGGAAATAAGTATATCAATTCTAGGCGTTTTTATCAAGAATATTATTGGTACGGGAGGAGCTCATTAAATTATAGCAGTTTCCGAGCTAGGTTGAAATACAAGAAGTAAAGTTAAACACAGCGGTTTTATTTTTAGCAATATCAATTATATACTTACCCGACATTACTGATTCACGTTAATATTGTTTATCTTATTTGTTTTTCAAATAAAATTAACTTTACAATGGTTATGATTTAAGCGTGAATAATAAAAATAAAATAACATTTTTTTATTAAAAATTAATAGAGTCAAATGAAATGAAAATGAATATAGTTAATTAAAGCTCTATAATGACTACTTTAGTTAAAAACTGTGTTGTAAATATTAACGCCCATCCAGGAATAGTACAAAATAATTCCAAAAAACATCAACACATTATGACTGTCAGTCAATTCTGTTTATTAAATGAATAATCATGTAGTCCAAGCTTGTGAAACCGCTAGTACATAATAAGAATGTAACATAAATAAAATACATCAAGATTGTTTAAAGTTAATTAGTAACAATATTTATCTTGTTATATATAACCTACTTTCATATCTCAATTCAGCAAATACGTACGGGGTGGCTATTGTATATCAGTTCAGTAAATTAGAATAAAATAAATTTGAGTTTGTTTGTTAATGAAAATATACAATTATTACAAATCTGTTATTATTTCATAATGAAGATGTTGTTAATAGCGGATATTCTTATTATTTAGTATAAGGGGAGTATCTCTTATACTAAACTGAGGAATTTAGTATAAGAGAAGAAAATTAACATGATTAACATAACATGAAGATTACAGACTGGGAAATAATACCTATTGGAATTTAAACCAGACCGGAAAGTAAAAATAATTATACGAAAAACGAATAATACAATAGAACGCTTCGGTACGGTTTATTAGTTAAAAAAGGAAGAATGATATCTCATTTTATAGTCAAGATTTGTTTCGTATAACGCGTATGACGCGGCTACGCCTGCTTGAACTATAAGAATATTTTCGCGTCGGTCATACTCATACTATGCCGCCCGAAGGCTAGGTCATTTCGAATCAGTGACATCTCCTTAATTATTTATTAGAATGTTATACA
>DWNA01000945.1:0-17567 GCA_018249835.1 Heliconius besckei | reverse complement strand
TAAAAAAAAAAAAATGTCGGTAGGGGTCTCATCCAACCCCTCTAGTATAAGCTCTAGATATAAGTACAGCTTAAATTGTCCTAAAATTAAGTACGCCACATTAAAATAACTTTTATAAAATAAAAAAGGCACGGGCAACTATGCGCCCGTGGATGTAGATGTTAAAATAAAAAAAAAAAATAAAAAAAAAGACAGAGTGTGTTTTAATGAAAAAAATATAATCCCTCAGATCGTGGCTATACGTATATTCCGCGATTCTAAAATTAAATTTCGAATGAAGATCGAAATGTCTTAACGGTAGGCTCAATCTTACTATTAGGATAGTATATGGGATACAGCGTGTATATAAAATATTTCATTCCCCAATGTGGGAATCGAGCACACGGCCGTCGCGTTACAGTCTCACCCTCATCTCCTGCACCTTCACGACGATCTTTGAATAAATACGTTTGTTAATAAAGAAAGTAGCATGAAGTAAACGCACCATTAATATATTGTGCGAAAATAATCTCTATTGACTTATAGCGTTTCTTTTTTTATTTATTTTCAGTACCAAGCCTATCGGTGAGAGAAAAACTTCTAAGTCCATAGGCGGCTATAACTTACATAACTTATAATATATAGATTATAATATATTTTTTGTCATAAACTTTTATTCTTTTTCTTCTTTTATTTTATCTTTCAATCTCAAAAACGAGTATTAAGTGGAGTGGAGGGTAGAGACAATGACGAGTAAATACAGTGGCGGAACACAATTCTGCGCTTTGTTTTGTTTTCAGGGTGAGAAAATAAAATTCCCTCCAGAGATACGCTTCCCTAAGATGGAATATAGATATCTTATTCAAATCAAAATATACTTATCCCCATATTGCCTTGAGTTTCCTAGAAATTTCAAGGCAAATATATAAACATACGCTTACGAAATTTAACTGTCGTATTTGGAAGTCTGAGTCGCTCTGCATACCTTTATTGCCTATCCGCTATCGCCAACTTTTTCATAAATGCCATCACGGGAGTTATAATTTTTTACTTTTACTTGCCCTATATATAATATTGTCAAAAAAATACTCTAAAATGAAAATACAAAGCAATTTAAATATACATAATATTTGTACTGACAATGTCTACTTCGCAATAACTGTCTCATCTTATAGCAAAAGCTCCAACAGCGGTATTGATTTCGATCTATTTGAATAACACTTAGATATAATGATATCGATGTCAGAGCAAAGTGTTAAGCCTACGGGTGTCGTTATCGCTTCGACGAATAAAAATATGAATATCATAATATTCTATAGATTTTTTAGACTTTAAAACAGAATAATATTAGTTAAAATAAAAATTAAAGTAAATTTGCTTCACGCTGTATCCCGCATAAAGCAGGATAGGAAGAGGGAACCTATCGTTAAGATACCGCCTTCTAAACTTCCTGCTGAATTTTTCGAGATTCAATTTCGAATTCAACGCCGGATTTTTGCCTTGGTGCCAGAGTGAAGAAATAAAATGTGAAGGCAAAGCGCGGCGTTGAATTCCGCCACCCAATACGCAATGGCTCCAGAATTCGGTGGAAAGTGGGGAGCGGAGAAAACCTAACGCTAAGCCTCTGCCTACCTCGCTACATGCTGGATAGAGGTGAAACTAAAAAAACTGCTTGGGTAGACTAAACTACGAAACTTAGTAGTTCATCAAATTAATTTAATCATATTAAACTGTACACTAACATTTACTTAATGTTAATAGCTGTACATTGTAACTTACATAGTTAATTTATGGCACAGAGGGACTCCCTTGGAAAGTTTTGCTTTAGTAAATTAATTTCCTTACTGATGAGCTATTACTTCGGTAGGAATGAATAATAATTATTGAACTTGTGAGAATTACAAGGCTGAATGAATATTTTAGAAATTTTTATAAGCTTCGCCTGTGCCTGTCAATTAATCGGTCAATCTATCAAAGTATTTTGTTCAGCTTCTCTTTTGGTAGCAGGGTGGGTAGCCGAAATCTACTAATAAGACTATTGTCTTAACACTAGATTTCTTCAAGCCATTCTTGCCGTTATATTTTCGAAACGTTGAGTATTTAGAGGCGGAAATCAACGCCACGTGTTTTTTTATCAGATTAAGTAATTAATTTTATAAATAACTAGCGGACGCACGCAGCTTCGTTTGCTTATTTAGGGGTGATTTCTAGAAAACCATGAAACATGTGTTCAATGAAATATTTTTAAGAGTCTAAAATTTCAAATTTTATAAAAATTGGTGGCGATTTAAAGATTTTTCCATACAAACTTTCAACCCCTTATTTACAATTCTATTATTATTTAGAATTTAGAATTCTAGTAAACTATGAAACACGTGTTTGATTAAATACTTTTAAAAATCTAAATTTCAAATTTTATAAAAATCGGTGCAGATTTTTTTTTTCCATATAAACTTTCAACCCCTATTTCACCCCTTTAGGGTTAGAACTTTTCAAAATCCCTTCTTAGTGGATGCCCAGATTACGAAAGTATGCATCTGTCCAAATTTCACGTTTCTACGCACAGAGGTTACGGCTGTGCGTGCGTCTTACCTCAGTCAGTGAGGACAAGTCCTTTTATATTTATATAGATTGATTTTCCCGAGTGGCGAGAGGAGTGGTGGAGAAGGCCTATAGAATTCCATTAAAGAGAATAACAAATTGACAAGTGCTGTCATAGCTCTCACAGCCGCTCGCGTTGGCGGAAACGCGTCGTTCATATCCGGCAGTTGCTCAGAGAATCATATTCTAACGATTTTAATATAGCTTTGTGTTTTTTTTCATTTTATTCTTTTATAGAGAAAGCAGTAGAGCTTCTGTAGTAGAGTACCCTGTTTTTCAGTATTCATGTATTATTCCGTACAGAACAGCAAAAAATATGTTTATATGGTCTTTATGTCAATACAACTGAACCAGGTTTGATGAAACTTAAAGTCAAACGATGAATAATTTTAAAATATTTGTAAATAAACTTACATACAATTACGAAATATAGCACACGTGCTTGTAAACTTATATAGGCCGTCATACTCAAATAGAATCCTATTCCAACAATAACAGATACAGATATGACAAGCTGATAACATCCTTATTGTCAAATTGCAAAAAAATATATGTGGAAAGGGAGTGCTTAATAGAAGGAGACGATAATCTAAAAATTACATAAAATAAATATGAAGCAAGACTAAGTGGTGAAAGAGACAGAGAGAAACCTTGATCGATGACATTCACTGTCATCGATACTTTACTCCCGAAGGTGATGTTAAAAAAATGGGGCCCTTCCGAAAATAAATTTTACGCTAGATTTTGCAACAGATTTCGTGTGAGTAATATAAAAACGTAAAAAAAATAGTGTGGAAAAAAACTGCCTTTGAAACCTTTTTTATTACGCATAGTAGTGTTAATTCACGCCGTTCCCCTAATTCTTCTCCCCGAAAAATGTATTACTTTTAAAATATTTTCTTACCACGAAGGTGAAAAGAGTATGTGAATACAGATTTCTCCGAATGACGATCGAACCCATGACCATGGCCTGCCTGTCACCCGCCATAAAGTACCGTATAATGTAAGACGTATCGAATAATTTCCTTCATACATCATTGTAAGTACTTTCTTCCTTTGGTCTCTTTCCAATCTTAGGAAACTAATGAGACTAAGGAAAAGCGCGTTAAGCGCGACTTGTACTTTAATGAGATTGGTTTCTTCCATATTTTTTTTGTCTTTTTTGCACAATTATAATATTATGATCTACATATTCCTTCCAAAATAATAAGTATTTGTAAAAAAAAAACTAACAATTAAAGCTTATTACACTGTACAAGAATATTTGGAGAATGAACATGTATGGAATTAATGTCTATAGAATGTCAGGCAGGATAGCTGTCAGCTAATGTAATAGCAAAATATACCATTGACTTTGAAAAGAGCAACTGTTGAGTTTCTTGCCGGCTCTTCTCAGCAGAACTGCCTTCCGAACCGGTGGTAGCTTTTTGTTGACATGTACATTCGATTCAAAAGTGCTTTGAATAGTTTATTTGAATAAAGAATATTTAGAATTTGAATATACAATTTAAAAACATTGCATGTAGCAGGTTTAATAGGGGGAGCCTGCTGTTAAGACACTTCGCTTCCCATTTTCTGGACTCACGGGACTCGACGTTACGTTTTGCCTCGAAACTAGAGCAAAGAAATGAAAATATTAAATATTTAATTTCTCCTAATGGCAATCGAACTCACAACTTGAGCCCAAAGCTTGTGCTCCTGCACAACATCTTGCCTTAATGTTATATAATAATAATTATATATATATTATTGGAATTGTAAAAATAATATCATTAACACCCTATGGTTATATCTTACTGATCTCTAAAAAGTAACAAAAGAGTATCGTTCATTAACTAATGGACACAGTCGCTGTTGGGAACAAGACTGAATGACAACAAATATTCTTTCATGATTACGTCTGATATCGTACGATAGGAAGATATATTTTGTTCTCCTGATATCTTGAATTCGAGTGGAAGGCAGAGAACAGAGTGACTTGACTAGATGGTCTCTACCTGGCCCAGGCTAACGGGAGGATCTCTTGCCTCCCATAGCCACAGTAATGGATAGTGCTTACCAGTCAGGTAACTTGGGTTCACTTGAGGATTGTAAACGATTCTATAACAATTTAAAATAAAATAAACAAAACATATCTCTATAATATGGAGATATACTCGTAAGTGCTATATTGTAGCACATACCATAGCGGCAGTCTTACTTAATGTACGATCGTGATGAATTGGTGAAGTTAGGTAATTACTGGGGACGAGAGCTGACGGTCTTTGTTAGTTGCGAGTGTGTATGAGACAAGTATTAATGTTTAGCTTCGTGTTTTATATTCTTAGCTAAAGCAAATTACACGATTTTCTATTCCGCACTTTGGTAGTAAACACGCGGCGTTGTGTTCCGCCATGTTATATCTGCCTACATACAAATTAATATCAAATATAACATAATACCTATATACAGAAAACAAAAAGCGTCTTTGTCAAGACAATCAAAAGATTTTGCTGCATTTTGTACGTGTACCCATAGTTTCGAAATTAAGCAGAAAATGCAATTTTACAATAAAAATTAAGAAAAAAGTCGAAAAAATGAAAATTTATAGGTATTTCATAAAAAAATATTACAAACTTATAGTTGTAGTTCATTGGATACAAAATACTTTTATAAGTTATACTTCCCGTTGCCTTAAAATCTTAAAATTACAACAGACTTGTAAAGTAGCCTAGGTGGGCGAGTTTGACCCGCACTTAACCGGTTTTTATTTGGTTTAGTAAGATAATGTGTTTTCATAGGTCTCTGTACTGTTTAATACTCAATATTTGTATATTTACTTAAACTCATAATGTGGAGTTGTTTCTAAACCATTGATAAAATTAAGCTCTTATTTAGAGAAAGTAAAAAAAACAAAGTAAGCAAAAACAACATATTATACACTATCATAATAATAATTTATTTAATTCCAAATGAAAATACTTTATACATATATAAATTATTTACAATACAATATTATATACAGTAACACTTCCGATTCTAGTCTAAGCACTCAAAGTGATACGAGGTCCATAAATATCATTAATAATATAACCACCTGGGAATCTTATTTTTGGTAGTTTCCACTCAATGTAATGAGGCTTGGTATCATTAGATTCATCTTGAAAGTCCTCTGAGTTTTCTAATTTTAGTAAAGATTCTAAAACCGATGCGTCTAGAGGTGGCAGTTCAGGTGGGCTTGGTAGAGCTGGTAGTATAATTATATGTTCCTCTTCTTCATCAATACTTTCATCTATTGGAGCAGTACTGATTACATTATCCACTTTATGTTCACCACTAGTTTCAGTGTTTGGAAGATTTGTATGTAATTCTATTTCTGGAATAGCGAGAACGAGAGCTTCCGGTGGACTTGAATACTCCAAAGGCATTGCAGCAGTTAAAGCAATTATACAAAGCAGTACTAGTAAAACCATCTGAAAATAAAAAATATATTGTAAAAATTTTTGGATATGATATTTTTTTAAATCTTAGAATAGCTCAAAGTTAAGTCTTATCAGCTTTATAACAAAAAAAAACTGCATTACAAACGACCCGTTTGCTTAGGAGCTATGATGCCACAGAAAAACATCAAATTTCTTCTGTTTGCGTCAGGGCCTAAAAAATCACGTTTATCTTTTGGCAAAAGCCTGTTGAATTGCGTGTTGAGTGGCAGATCTCAATGCCGCGGTTTGCCTTGTTACCGGACCGAAAAAATGAAAATATTAAAAATCCATTTCACGCCTCTGCCCCTGCACCTCGACGGCCTTAATTAAAATGGTTAATAATAAATACCTTCTACGGCTGCCGACCACTAAACTTTTTAATACAAAATGTAGGAAAAACTTGTCAACTTTTAATAGTAATGAACTATCTCTGATTGACTTTAATACTGATTCAATTTGAACTATTACAATTTTTATATAATATTCAAAAGTTACTAATTAAGAGTACTTAATGATTTCTTCGGTACATTAATTAGAATACAAGAATTAATCGTTAGTATCTAATTTAGTTATCTAATTAGAAGATTAAATAATTATTTTTTATATGATGATATTTTTAAAGTATAGTATTAGGTGATTCATACTTTAAATCTTATTAAAAATACGTACATTTACAACTTAAGTTCAACCTTTTTCATTGTCATTTAAATTTTAAAAAATCTTCAAGTATAGTAGCTATACTTTGTAACCCGTATTAGTAGGATAGACAGTGTTATGAAACTCTGTTTCCCAGTTTCCAGAACTTCGCGTATCGAAAGGTGAAAGTGAAAGCCGTATTTTGTATTTTTGTCAGCGAGAAAATGAAAATAATTCAATCTTGAGTATAATCGAACACACAACAGTCACGTTTACTGCCTTGCTTGCTGCCTACTTGCTGCTGGAAAGCTGGAAAGGTTGCCAGTAGTCACTGCATGAGGAAAACGCAGGACTGCTCATCACCAACATAGGGCGGAAAGCGGAGAGGAAAAATTCTTAAAATTAGGTTTCCTCTGTTACCACATATACGAGCTTTGCTTCTTTGCTACAATGCACGCCAAAGCATGAAACTACTTTTTTATTTTATGATGAAATTTTGTATATTTTGGGAAATATATTTTGGGAAAATTTTGAAGACTATGAAAAGCCAAACGCTGGCACAGGTCGGCCCGCTGGTAGGCACAGGTTAGAAGCTTAGTTGTATTGTATGGAGTTATTTGTAGACTAACATATTTGACAAATACAAAATTACCACCCTATGATTTTATTTAAAAATTTAGGAATATATGAAAAAAACCGGACAAATGCGAGTACGGCTCGCCGACGGAACGCTCTTCCGTACAGAATTTAAGGTCTCTGTGCTTTTTCTGAAATTCAAGCTTAGCTTATTCAAGTTTACCTCACTTGAATTTGAATTTGAACCGAAAGTACCTTATTAATGTTAGTTCCCTTTATAATGTCAAATATCCGTTTTTTGCGATATAAACAGCTATATACTTTTTTTAGTAAATATAGATATACTATTTTTTTCAGTAAACCATGCGGCCGTAGATCTGTGTATATGGTTTGGATTTTAACTTGATATCTCCAAGCATTCCTGAGATAAAAACTTTTGACAGACACACAGACATACGGACGGACAACAGTGTGATCTTATAAGGGTTCTTTTTTCCCTAAAAGGTACGAAGTTTGTTTATAAAAAAGTGTACTGTTTATACATAACTTATTTAAATACTTTTTTATATATTTAAAGTTGAAAAATCCTTTGCTAATTGAACTCATTAATGAGCATAGTTGCATAACAACTTAGTATATAAAGTATTTGGAATTGAAATAATATACAGACGCATTTGTACAATAGTACAGTACATTCAACATTGAGTTGTCAGTATACAGTCATCATGAAAATGGTAAGATTTTTTATTTTAATACTTAAATGTATGGTTCCTGATGTTATGTTTTGTTTTTTTTTTAATCTAGCGTCATTTACGGATTACTGGCCATGGCCACTGCTGCACCAAGTGTAGATCCTGAAGTCGCTGCCCGACGAGCGCTCCCAGCTCTAGAGCACGAGGAAGTTCATGACGAGTTTGGACAATACGCCCTTCGCTACGTGACAGCTGAAGGCACAGTAGTTTCAGAGCGAGGTCGTCTCGTGCCCTCAGCCGACGGTTCTGGATATGTTCTCATCACGGAAGGAGAAGTATCTTACATCGGCGATGACGGAAAGACTTATGTGACGAAATACACTGCTGGCCTGGATGGCACCAAGGTCGAGGGCAACCACTTACCTAAGGCCCCCGAACCCGCTGTGGCTTAGTTTCCAGTGTCACCTAAAACAATAAAATTACATTTAAACTTATTTGGTTTTATAATTGAGAATATTATCCTACATTTAAAAATTATTATATTGACTTTAATTATTTTATTTGGTAGAATAACATTATATTTGTAACTTCAAACACCGTCATGAAATAAGTTAAACATTAGTTTTTGTATTCTTGTCTGCTCAGAATTCTTTTAGTAACATACAGATTCAACTGTCATTACTGCGACGTTATTTACTGGCATATATATCAGTAATTATTTTATATTTGACAAAAAAGATAGGATAACAAAATATAAGCAAAACGAGTGAGCTACAAGAATCAGTTTTAGGGATTTTTTAGATTTACTAGTCTTAGATTTCGTATCAAATGAAATTCAATTCAATTTAAATAAAAAATTTATATAGCGATGCTACTATATATATGAAAGCCACTTTTATTGATTTTACATATAAAATTTGCAGTATTATTGTTTAATCTCAAATATTGTAATATTGTAATGTAGGAACAAAATACAAATTTGAAAATACACAAGTTATAATGACACGTATTTAACTATGAGGATAACAAGACTTAATGTATCTATTACTCAATTATTTATTAGAATTTGGAAAATTCTGAGGAACAATGACGAAACAACAACATTAACGGCGATGCGGTCCATTACATTATGTATTACTAGCGGACGCGCGCAGCTTCGCTTGCTAATTTAGGGGGGAATTCTAATAAACCATGAAACATGTGTTCAATGATTTATTTTTGAGAGTCTAAGTTTCAAATTTTATAAAAATCGGTGGCGATTTAATGATCTTTCCATACTAACTTTCAACCCCTTATTTGCACTCTTAGGGGGTAAATTCTAAAATACTGTGAAACACGCGTTCAATTAAATATTTTTAAGAGTCTGAATTTACAATTTTATAAAAATCGGTGCCGATTTAAAAAAAATCCATACAAACTTTCAACCCCGATTTCACCTCTTTAGGGTTAAAATTTTTCAAAATCCCTTCTTAGTGGATGTCCAGATTACGAAACTAAACATCTGTCCAAATTTGACGTTACGCACGTGCACGTGACGCACAGCGGTTACGGCTGTGCGTGGGTCTTACCTCAGTCAGTGAGGACAAGTCCTTTTATATATATAGATAAGATCAATTTTTTGCATCTTTTGCTCTACTTTTATTACATGGTTAATGCACCTTTGTCAAGCCTCTACTGTTAATTTTTTATCCTTATAAAAATAAATATAACAGTCACTTTTAGCATTTTATATAGATTGAAATTATAGTTTACTGTATAACATTCTAATAAATAATTAAGGAGATGTCACTGATTCGAAGTGACCTAGCCTACGGGCGGCATAGTATGACCGACGCGAACGAACAGATGACGTTGACGGTTTTATAAATTTTCATACATTTTCGAACTATTGTTAATTCTTATGTAATTATTTGCTGTTTACAATTTATTTAAACTACACTTTGGTTCTCTTCTTATTTTATTTGATACTAGCTGACCCGGCGAACTTCGTACCACCTAACAGTCAATCTTTATTTTTTGTTTTTTAATACTTAATCTGCTATTCGGGACACCGGGTGAGCTATTATCCTATCCTATCCTATCCTTTCCTATGCTATCCTATATCTTATGTCAAAACAAAGTCGCTTTTCGATTGAGATGATTACTATTCTTTTCCGATGTCATTATTTTTTAGTAAATAATAATTAATAACGTAACAATATGCTTAGAATTCTGTTTCTATTTTCTCAAATATAAATTTCTTGATATCCTTAAATACATGTTATGATGATAATTATGTTTATATTTTTATCAACAGTCATGTAATTAAAACGTTTCCAAATTTTTTATTTCCAGATAATCTTGCCAGAGCGCCATCTATTGTGCTAATAGTTAAGCTGTAACCGTTCGATCATAGTTAAAACATACCGTTTTCTCAGTATAAATAATCAAAAATTGCTAAATTTAAAAATTAATAACATTTCTCCCGAAGTAATCAATGTTTAACAAATGATAACTTGTTGAGATATGTTTTATTCGTTATCAAGATTCGTTAGTACTTACTATTTGTCGTCAATAGATCTCCAATATTAACTTCTTGAAAACATTAAATACTTATATCTTTTGATAGAGTGAAGCGATTACAATGAAATAAAAACTAAAACCTACTCTGATTTACTTGTAATTTTTATATATAAAAGTTGCTTAAATTTGTTGTGTACTTTTTACGTGATACCTGTTTACATAAACAGTGAAACAGATAAACAGAAAAAAATTCCAAAAATGCTGGAAATGGATTCTATTAATTGTCCTTTAACATCCTAGCTATTTTTTATTTTTTTTTTAAATATTTTCAATGTACAGAAATGACTTTTCTACAGATTTATTATAAGTATAGATATAGATTGCTCGCAACAATTAATCGATCGACAACTTAGAGTCGATATCTACGAGTATGTACGCACGCACGGAAAACTTTAGGTACTATTACTTCTTTTGTTGGTTCATTTCAATAACTTAGATATTTTTTCTAATAATATGTCTCTACTTATTATTCTTACTAATTCTATTGAAAACTGAAAATAATTTCATAAATATATTTAATAAATATTCTTATAGTTCAAGCACGCGTAGCCGCGTCCAGATTCACTAGTTACTAAATAAAAGCTTTAAAAGTCACAAAAATCACAACGGAATTACGAGAATTCAATTTAAATAACTGAAAATGGCAAATAGATACTGACGGATGACAAAAAATTTTAATATCAAATATTTGCTCGTTTTAATTACGGTAGTCGTAATGTAATATTATGTAATTTATTTTTATAGGTACTATTAAAATGTGTGTCAAGTTTGAGAAGAATTTGGCTTTTGAGTAACAAACATGTCAAATATAATTGAAAACGAGGAAAATAATAAATTTAAATATGAAAACAATCTTTGTTTTCTATTATTGCATTCGTTTCGTTTAACTGAAGTTACTTCTTTTAATAAGTTAAAAGAAGCAACTTTAGTTAAACGAAACGTATAGTAAGCTATACAACATGCAATTTAATTTAATGATTAAAATATAATTATAAAAATTATTTCATCGCTATTCATAAATATGGAACGTTATTTTATTAATTAAGAGTAATAACTTGATCCTAATTAATTACAGAATAGTAAAAGTAGTTTATTATCACTGAACACATATACAGGATGGAATTATCAGTACCACTTTAAATGAAACCACAGTTTTAACTACTCTATAAAATCCTAATATAATTCAGAAAAATATTAATTCCCAAAAATGAAAAAGTTATTTTTTCAAATAAAATAAATAATAAAACGCCATTTGTAAAGTATAACATTAACACGCACACATTTAACTGTCAAAGCGGCAACGGATTTTATGGATAAAAATCGTAAAATGAAAAAAAAACCTACGTCCAAGCCGTTGGGGTACCTTAATTAATTTCTTTAGTTCTGAATTTGAAATATTTTCCCCTATATGCAGTTTCAGTAAAAAATATAATATATAGATTGACGTTAGTATATTAATTCCATCAACCGTAACATGTAAAAGCACCTTTTTTTATATGTTTACTTTGTTTATAGAGGATAGTGATTAATATTACTTAAAAATAAACAAAATGTAATATATAATTATATTTATTACAAATAAATTTTATTACAATCCAAATTACAAGTATAATGATTTAAACTTAAACCTAGACTCCCAAAGTTATATGAGGTCCATATATATTATCAATTAGGTAGCGTCCTGGGAATATTATTCTAGGAAGCTTCCACATATGAATGTATGGCTTCACATCTTTGGAGGCGTCTTGAGATTCTTCTAATTTGTTAGCTCTCAAGAAAGTTGTAAAGATAGATTCGTCTACAGGTGGCAATTCGGGTGGACTTGGCACCGCAGGCAAAATAATTTTTCTTTCTTGTACTTCTCCCATTATTTGTTTCTCTTCTTCAATTAATCTATTTTCTTTTTCGTCAATTATTATTTTCTCTTCTTCTTCAATAATCCTTTTTTCTTCTTCAATAATCCTTTTTTCTTCTTCAACAATCCTTTTTTCTTCTTCAATAATTTTACTTTCTTCTTCATCGATAAATCTTTTTTCTTCTATAATTCTTTTTTCTTCTTCAATTATTCTTCGTTCTTCTTCAAATATTCTTCTTTCTTCTTCTTTTATTTCATTGATATTCGACTGCTTTTCTATTATTTCAATGTGTTCATTAGTATTCATAAGAGGTCTCCCGGTATTTGGTTGTATTCTGTCTAACTCCTTTTCTGAGGTTACGACAACAAGAACTTCTGGAGGCACTGGTAGCTCCAGCGCTGGTAAGGCGAAGGCAGATGCAATAAAACTAAGTACTATTGGAAGAAACATCTGAAAAAGAACGTATTGTTTTAACGTAAATGTATTTATTTATATATTTTTAAATATTGTTTTATACATTGTAATATTTTTTGTTAATAGATCATATTATTTTTATCTTATATATTTACCTTGTAATTTTATGCAGCAGCAAACTACCAAGAATTATTAAAAAGTCTTAAATTATTTTTAGGTCAGACTGCACGTAAACTGATTCGTTTTGGGACTGATAAAATAAAAAATGTTCGAGGTTTTATATACAGTACTTTACGATAATGACCGATAATTACCAATCCTAATTCTTTGAATGTGTTTTAATAGAATCATGAGAATGGCTTAATCCATGTAATTTAGAATCGTTAACAAATTCACGCGCCATAAATGACGTAGAATAAAACATAAAATTTTAAAAGAATAAGCTAAAACGAATTTGATAAAATATTTTGTATGAGAAAAGTAAGAAAATTATTTTTATACTTGGATCTTTTGATACATGTATTTTCTATTTTGTTCTTCAACTTCAACTTTATCTTTAAGGTTACCATAAGATATTAAAAACAATTGTTCAAAAACGAGATGAATTCGCATACCCAGTGATCCTAAAGGTATCGATTTTATTAAAGTTTTTCCTTTATTTGTAATATAAGTTCTCACTTCTTGACCAATTTCATAATTATAGGTTTCCGATTAGATAACGTTATGTTATGTTTTTAACACAAAATTTAGCAAAAACCATGCAAAAACTGTCATATATTTTGTTTGCATTGATTTAGAAGCTTGGGTTTTTTGTGCTTTAAGGGACGGTAAATCTTAATATTTGATTCTACACAACAAAATGATGAGTGAAGAGTTTCGGTTTTTCTTTTTGACGAACGAAACTCTAACAAACAGCATATTAAATTTTATCGAAATTTTTAATATTATTGATTCCATATAAAACTATACTTTTCATTTTTCAATATAAACAAAACCGGTCCAGTACCAGTAGGACTCGGTGCCACAAGTACACCAGTCTGACTAATAGACTGGTACTGGACTGGACTGCCTAGGTATCATATATTAAGATTGTAGGTCACCTTAAATTTTGATGAATAAGTGAGTCAAAAATGTTGAGTTTTTATTTTATGAAGGGCCTAAAAGTAGCTTGAAATGGTTCATGTAAAATACACATTGCGTGTTGCGAGCTTTTTGTTTTGGATCCATCGTTTGTCCATCCACTGTCACGTGTCTTTATCCATAAAGATCTTAAGAACTAAACATCTTTAAAAGCCTCAGACCAAGATTAGACTTTATTCCTTGGTTCGATTCTTCACCATACTACGAAGTAAATATACAGGGTGGAAGAGGCAGCGCTCCTTTTACTGAAACTGCTTATAGGGTACAATATTTCATACCCAGAATTAAAAAAAAATATCAAGTTATTAAAATACACTCTATTTTTAAACAAAATTTCAAAAACTAAATTGGGCCAGAATGCCACAATAAATAGATTACCTACTTGTACTTATATGAAATTAACTACATATAACTATAAAAGACTAAAAAAATATGTTTTTTCTATGCTCTGAGGACTAGACCTCGATCTTGACAGACTGGCAGATGGATCGTGATCGTATCACTTCTTCACTTCACACTTATTCTTATAGGATCAGGATAAGACGTGAAAGAAGTATAAGAACTGAAGTACAGAACCCTAAATAAGTTTTTAAAAATCTTGACTACGATATTTAACTCTGCTTTCTTTTATTATAGCTTATAATTAAGATGAGCTCAATGAGATAAATGATTCAGTCGATGAGAAAAAACCCCACAATTAAGTCACGGTGTGTCTTACAAAAGTTCTAATGAAGCACGATTCTTGCAGTGTCTTATCATCGTGTTTATTTTAATTTCAAGCTTTATGACAGAACATCGGATCACTATCATCTCACTTTAGTCTCTGCATACCTCTCTCGCCTCGTCCACTGTCATCAACCTCTTCATAAATGCCCTCCGCAAAAAATAACTTTTAAAAAAATTTAAAGAAAAATTGCGACTTTTCATCAACAACACATCATTGACATATTTAATTTTATGTCCAAGTAAGTGTTTACATAAGAAATTTTATATAAGACTAGCGGACGCGCGCAGCTTCGCTTGCTTATTTAGGGGTGAATTCTCATAAACCATGAAACACGTATTCAATGAAATATTTTTAAGAGTCTCAATTTCAAATTTTATAAAAATCAGTGGCGATTTAAAGATTTTTCCATACAAACTTTCAACCCCTTATTTGCACCCCTCGGGGATGAATTAAAATAAACCACGAAACACGTGTTCAATGAAATATTTTTAAGAGTCTAAGTTTAAAATTTTATAAAAATCGGTGGCGATACTAACTTTTAACCCCTTATTGGCCCTAGGGGATGAATTAAAATGAACCACGAAACATGTATTCAATGAAATATTTTTAAGTCTAAATTTCAAATTAAAAAAAAATCTATGGCGATTTAATGACTTTTCCATATTAACTTTCAACCCCTTATTTGCACCCTTAGGGGGTAAATTCGAAAAAACCGTGAAACACGTGTTCAATCAAATATTTTTAAGAGTCTGAATTTACAATTTTATAAAAATCGGTGTCGATTTAATTTTTTTTCCATACAAACTTTCAACCCTGATTTCACCCCTTTAGGGTTAAAACTTTTCAAAATCCCTTCTTAGTGGATGTCTAGATTACGAAAGTAAGCATCTGTCCAAATTTCACGTTTTTACTATCAGCGGTTACGGCTGTGTGTGCGTCTTACCTCAGTCAGTGAGGACAAGTGCTTTTATATATATAGATTTTATAGTTTTATAATATACGAGAGTATGAGTAAAGTAAGACCATATTTAGTTTATAAATAAGTTTATTACAAATAAATTACAGTTACAAATATACATATGTATATACTAGTACAAAGAAATAAAGATAATACAAGTCTAGTTTTTTAAAGTTAGATGAGGTCCAAATATATCGTCAATAATAAAACGTCCTGGGAACCTTATTTTCGGAAGCCTCCATTTTAGGATGAAAGGTTTCACATTTTCTGAGCCATCTTCAGAATCTTCAGATTTTTCAGGTTTCAATAAAGATGCAAGTATTGATTCATCTAGAGGTGGTAATTCCGGTGGGCTGGGTACTGCCGATAGAAAAAATATTCTTTTTCTTAATTCTTCATTAAATTTTTTTTTCTCTTCTTGATTTTCATCTGCACTTTGATTCAATTGTTGATTTACTGTTATTTCAGTAGTTTCGGCTGTTTGTTCACCATTTGGAATTATCGTATCTAAATCCATTACTAAGACTGGGAGAGAAAGAGCTTCAGGGGGAGTTGGAAGCTCCAATGATGGTAAAGCGAAAGTGGAAGCAACCAAACAGAGCGCTGTTAGAAGAAACATCTGAAAAAAAAAAAACAAAAATATACTTTATTGATAAATAAAATTTTAGTCGATATATATGTATATCTTGGTAAATTAGTATTTTTTCCGTAAAATATATAAATTTATATTAGTTTTTTAATGTGATAATTATATAAAAACTATTTACCTTACGTAAGATAGAATGACAATTTTGGGGTTAAATAAATAAGCTTACACTTTAAAGAATAAGCTAACGCAAGCTAGTTTATTTTAGAACTGATAAAAATCTATATACTCAACGTTTATATACAATACAATGTATATAAACGTTGTATATAATAGTTATTATTAAATTTTAGCTAATTACTTATAAGTAATCACGTCTAATATTTTCATTAAAAAATTGTTTAATACGTTTAACATTAAACATTATTATTATTGTTTTTTTATTTTATTAACGTACTTGAATTAACATTAAATTAATAGTTACTTATCACGTATATTACAGTCATCTTGCCCATTTTTTTTTTGTTTCCTTTACCTCAACGCCTCTCTCTTTGTAAATATCGCGAATCTACCTTTGTGCGATTAGGACATCTCATTGCCCGCTAGAAGCTGTTGTAAGGCAAATGTGTCATTAAGACAAGTATCACCGCTTTTGAATTATAACGCCTATGTGAGCCAAAATGACGTATGAAAAGATGAAAATATAACATCTTCATCTTTTTACATTTACATTATTTTATATACATTTTTATATAAAAGGCGAAATTCATATACAAGAAGCAAACAAGTCATTTGCGGAGAGCATAAAATTGATATTTGACAAAACAGTTTCTGGCTGACTTTTATGTTTATGATGTATGTAATTAACTTTTTTTTTTATAGAAAGAGCCCAATGCAAACGAGCGAACGGGTCACCGATAGTAAGTAATCACGCCCACACGGCCCGTGTAACATAAGAGGTGCAATATTCTTCTTATAATTTCAGAAAAAAACCATTTATGAAGAAAGACTAGTGTTCACAAGTTTTTCTTAATTTGTGGAATTTTTTTCTTATAAAAAATTAATAAATTGAAATAATTGTCTGTACTTTTTATTATTTGTACATCATATGCGTTATCACTAATGCGTACATCATATGCGTTATCACTAATATGCGTTATCACGTTGCTTTAATTTTTAACAATTGTGTAGAATCCGGTACTTTTCCTGATTTAATGAAATATAGCAAAATAGTGCCGCTTTACAAAAGTGAAGATAGATCTGAGCCTGGAAATTACAGACCGATTTCTGTTTTGCCATCCTTAAGTAAAATATTTGAAAAAATAATGTTCAACCACCTCACAACTTTCTTAAATAATAACAATTGTTTCCATAGTGAG